>JAAONU010000014.1:2912500-3160562 GCA_012932295.1 Cyclina sinensis | reverse complement strand
CTTTTAGGATCAGGTGCCTACTCTTATGTTTGGACTGACAAGTGTGAGCGATTGTTACCACAGCATTACAAGCAGAGATGTTTAGAGTACATGTTACGTGAACCAAAACCTGTGCATTGGAAGCCCGACACTCGGAAATATGAATTTGACAAACATGGAACATTGTATGCTTACAAATGATTTGCTAAGCTATAAACCACTTTAGAATTGACTAATTATGTCTGACTAGCTTTTTAGAAAAGCATGACATACTTGAATTACTACTAATTCAAAAAAGTTACTGACCTGAAAATAACATCCACTTGACATTACCTTTGAACCACTGTAACCAGTTAATGATTTAGAGTGACCCATGTTAATCAACTCATGCATGTAAATAAGTTTTTTCTAGGAACAACATGCACCAACATGTCTGAAATAATGCTGACTATTGTTAAAAAAAATTGATGCTAGGTTTGAAGGTAAAGCAGGAATTACTTTTACATTATCATATAAATTGTGTGACCCTTTAGTATGATCTTATTTATAATTTACGCATTACAGAACACCTGTTTTGAGTATAGATCTAAATGTATATTACTGTTCTTGGTATGTTGCAGAATGCCTGTACAGAATCACCCTGTGCGTGTAAGGTACCCACTGCAGTGTAACTATGGTCTCTGGGCTGGTGAAGGAGTCGTCCAGTGCTGGTCTAGAAATGTCAAGAGTATTAAACATGCTGATGTAATGACTCACAGGTTTGTTACTCTCATGACATTTCATATTTTTGAGATGGCTTGATACATGAAATTGAAATTATTACTTGTATCAATTTCTTATGTGTGCTTTGGTGGTTATTAAGCTTAGATAAATCAGAAAACAGCATACTCTGGGTAGAATCCATACACCTCTGGTATCTGCTTAACATTAATCCTTTTTAAAATATACAAGGAATTAATTAGATGTAGTGAAAAACATTTTCATCATGTTATTTATTTAACTTACTGTGATGCTATTTTTCACAAATTTCAGGGTTGCCAAGTATTATGTTCCATTTCTTAGCATGAGAGCCTTGAAAAGTGAAATCCTTGACAAGTGGTTCAAAGTTCCATGCACAAGCAGAGCCCTAGACCTTATAGATGAAAACTTTGGTCTAGATTATTACATACTGAAGGTGGGTAACTTGGCTGTTTTACTATAGTTAAGAGTACCTCAACTAGATTTTTTTGTACAGAAAAGATTATTACTTTCCTTACATTACTATGTTCTGAATTCAAGTACATTTTGGATGTGAGTAGCTTTTAAATGATAAAAATCAAAAGACAATGATTGCTTAAGATTACTACCCTCTTGACAGACACTGAATCTAGATCAGTATCATTTAAAATAAGTGACCTGATTTTATTTGCTACATATTAAATATTATAGCATTGTTTGGATCCTTCCTAGTGAGTGGAAGTAACAATTGGCTGAAGTCACTGCATATTGAGTCTGATATATAATATTAGAATTATTTCACATCACTTACAGTCACTGCATATTCTGGTTTATTTTTCACATGCATGCATTGTTTGTCATCTACCATTATTGTTAAATTGTCATTTTGAGGAGGAGCAGTGGTCGAGGGGTTAGAGCATCGGACTTCCATTCCAGAGGTTATTGGTTCAAATCCTGTCAGGGGTGAGAGTCTCCAGTGACATTCCACATTCCTCACTTTCAGTGCGAGTACTGGGTTTGAATCCAGGAAGCAGTCATCGAGAGGGATTAATATAAGTTGCAAGAATTTGCTTCCCAATTGATGTAAAATAAATAAGTTGAAACTAAATTGTCATTTCCAAATAATTTCTTAACAACTTCAGACCCATGAACGTGACCTTAACTCAAAACTGGCTATGGATCTCAGACGTAAAATGCTGTTGCAGCTGTGTGATGATGTTGAAAATCCAAAGTTGCCAAAACCGAAGAAAGATCCTCAATCGTTACAGGGAGTTTATGATACCAGTAAGTTGATTGTGTGTAGTGTGTAGCTATAGTGAGTGTAACTAACATGACTTCTAGCAGTCTAACTTGCCCCATGTGACTTCGGGTATCAGCTGAAGTTGAAGGACCTCAAACCAAACAGAATAGAATGAAAACTTAGTTTTCTTACAGGCATTAGTCTGGAATAATTAGTTGCAAATATGGAAGAGACTGTTCGACAGACAGACAATAAGTTTGTGAGAGTTTTGTCCCTTTGACAGTCATATAGTCAACTATAGTTAACTGAACCAACTGCTTTCATTAGTCATAAAAATGACAATTTACAGTATCAGTCATGTAGAAGTGTTTGTCTCTACTCTTATGAATGACTGTTCAGTAAAAGACCTCATATGTTGGATTCGAACTCAATCCCACTAGGTCATGTATAGTATAAAATCTGTGCTCTGGAACACCAAGCCAGTGAGGAGTGGATCAGTGGTCCAGTGGTAATGTGCTGGACTGGTAACCCAGGGGTCATAATTCCCTGCTCCTTCGCTAATATTACTAATTGTCTTTCGGACGTTAAACTGAGGTCCCATGTATCAGTGCTGTACACCGAGTATGCAAAAGAACCAGGGGTGTCTCTGGAATGGGATGCTTTCTGTATCTTGCACTATCCCCCACATCATAAAATAACTAATCTCTGCAGGGGGTGTGGGTCATATTGGCAACTGGTACCGACAATAAATATTAAACTATAACCAAGCCAAAGAATTGAATCCCTGACACAGTTGACAGGTTAAATTTTATAGAAACAAAGGTAAATGTCCACTCAAATGTAAAACTTACCAACTCCATAGTATAGAATATAGCTTTCAGTTATACTAAGATAAAACTAAGTTGAAAATACAAGCTATGGAAAGCTCATGTGCAAATCACACTTAAATATTCAGGAATATAATGAGTCTGAGTTTCTGTATATCTTATAAGCTTTTTGTTATATTTTAATTTGTATGTTATTAATACAGAAATGTTAATGAAATAGAGAATAATATGAGCAAAAAAATCATGAAAAATCACAGAAAAAAAATAGTTTGACCTTTTTCATTTTGAACAGTTAACAAAAGGCAGAAATTTACTATACAGTGTTTGTTTTACTGACTTTGGATATTTTGTTACTTTGAATGATATCTGCTTTACTGACAAATAAAATTTGGTATCATTTAGATCTCGTGTTAGTCATAAAAAAAGTCCCTCTGTGTTGTTTCTTTCCTCTTGTACATTTGTTTTTGCATTTCCAGTTGAGCATTTAAGAATGAGTGAATCGACAAGAATAATTTGGTGGGGAGGGTTGGGAGGGGGAATTAGAGGACTGATTCAAGATTGAGTAGCTTCTTGGATAAATACTGATAGGTATAATTTCTTTGATTTATTTAATACATGTCTGAAGGATTCTAGCTTGTGTTTACAAAAAATGTTGCATTTCTGGTAAATAACTTGGACAACTTCAATAAATTTCGAAAAAAGTGTCACGGGTATATTTTCTTCAGTTTTTAATGAATTTCAGCAATTTTGAAGGTATGTATAAGGGAAACCACAATTGCCTGCAGAAATTTTTATTTGGATAAGGGAAAAAACTCTTGCATAAATGTATTTTAAAAAATTTGAGTTACCTCCCTTTATCCATCTCTTGTATTAGTATGAGCCTCCCTTATAACTTTTATGACAATACTAACTGCTAAAGATAAATACTTCTTATAATAATAGTACTAGTGAAATAATAGATATGAAAACAATGTCATAAAATTGGTTCACCAATAGAGCGAAAAATATAAATAAAATACATTTTGTACGCAAATGTGATGCATCATTTTTTTAAGATGTATAGACTTGGATATTGATGTTGGTAATACGATCATTAGAAAAACAATTTATAAAACTACCTTTCTGTTTAACAGTTGAGGTGAAATACGATTATTAGTAAGAGAATTTATTAAACTACCTCTCTATTTATAAGTTGAGGTGGAGAGACTTACGAAACGCATTTACAATTGTGTATTTATTGTTCTTATATTGACAAACTGTTAGAATGCCAGAGTAATGCCAGTGAGTAAAAATATATATATATATATTCAAGTGATATTAAAAGAAAATGAATATTGTATCTATGATACCTTTCATTATCATTCATTGCAATCTCTGTCCTTTCGTCTAACAATTGTCTGTGTGATTTTTAAACAGATGTTATACAGGATTTTTGTTACAGGTATGTTCAAATTACTCAAATTCTGGTTTTTTAAGAACATTTCTTTAAGACAACTTAATTATACAGGACAAGTTTAGGATACTGTTTCAGAATTTTTGTCCCTTACAATGCTACAAGCCATGTAACAATGCAGTATCATCTCTCATCCCTAACATCCGCTTGTATCAAACAGTATTGACTTTCAGTAGTCTGTTTTGTCATTGTGACAGTACAGCTTATTATGGCCTTGTAGTTTGATACAGATATATGTGAATTCAGTGTGTAATTGACCAAGTGGTCCATGTGGTAGTGTTTGCCCTCTGACAGCTGGTATGCTTGGGGGTTTTTAATCCTGGTGGAGACACATTTTACGAGAAGATTTAACACCTAAAATACCAAATCACTCTCAACTTTTGTGCATGATTTTAACATGCATTAAAAGCCCACGACATGCTACTAGTTTGGTATTTATATTGTTTAACATGTTTGTTGAGTACTGAAATTATGGATGCGTTAGTTTAGAGGGCTCTTTCAAATTTGAATGACTCTTTTAAGGTTTTGAGTGAAGGGCCTAGATATTCTTAGTGCAACTCCTAGTATGGACTGTAGCTTATCAGTTATGGTCAAATAGATACCAAGATTTTCTTCATTCAATTCAAGGTAGTCGATTCATTAGCTTATTAAGAAGGCATAATGGTTCAATAGTCTTATGACTCTAAAAATATAACTTGTATGTTGTATTGCATTATATAGATGGATCGCATCCTCCATGACCAGTAGTTCAAGCAGTTTTTCATCAATCAAATCTTTCATTATCAGAGCTTCGAAGCACTATCTGATCGGTTAAATAGGGCTAATGGCTTATTTCGGTGTTCATTAACTTAGGTTTGAGCCTGCTAAAGGTGGATCTCTGGCTGCGAGAAATTTGGTAGCTTCAGATGTCCTGGTATCAATTCTGCTTCAGGATATTAATATATACTTCTGATTGGCAATATCCTTTGTCATGTTTAGGTCACACAATATAATTACAAATAAAAATGAGTGCCCAAAGGACTTGTAAATGAGACTTAATTTCAGATATAAGACAGGTCTTCTTCTGAAAGAAGTTAGGTTATCCACCTGTCTGATTACTTGTTGAAAAAGTAGACAGGGGCAAGGAGTCAGAACTGTTGGACAGGGCAATGATGAAGTTAATGTGCCAGAACCATTAGAAGAGATGTCAAAGGGAAAACATAGAATATCAGTAAGAACAGAAACAGTTTAAAGTTTCAAAAAATTTTAATTATATTCACTTTGATCTTTAACGACATTCAGCAGCACTGCAACAATAAATACTCATGTAAGATTTTTACATATAATACAACATACATACATGCCTGTGATCATGAAAATGTAATTGGGATAGTTTAACTTGTTTTACTCTTAATTGAGTCTGTAACAGGTTTTGACTTAAGTCTTGAAATTCTTAAGATTTCAAATGTATGAAAGAACTTAATATTGAACAATCAAGAACATCAAAACAAACATTAATAATTAATAGTAAATATCTATTTCAGACTTATTATCATCTACAAATTAATCTTAAAAAAAAGTTAAAACATCAGACTTTGAATAATTTCTTCGACTGCTCTACAGTTAAAACCTTAAAAGGCTCATATAAAATACTGTGGTCTTTTTTGTTTCTGAGTAACAACCATTAACAAATTAAGATCAATGAACTGTTAAAACTTCTAGAGATCACATCAAAAACAGGGTTTAATGTCATACTTCTCAGCCATATTATTCACAACCTTGGACAATTCAGCACTACGTTCTTTTCTTTACAGAAATTGAGAAAAAAATCCAGAAGGGGAAATATACAAAAGTTTCTATGACAACATACATCATTGCACAGTCAATATGTTTTAATACTGGTAACATGTTAGCAACAACACAACTATATATACACATGTAACACATTTTACAAATTGGCAAGAGTTTGTATTTGTGGTTTTCCTGAGCGATCTCTGTGTCTGAAACTGTCACTGAATTTTTTAAATTTACGAATCACAGCTTTCTTGTCCATAACTTTGGCTTCAGTCTGTAAGTTAGCTGTGCCATTTGATGGGAACAATTGTCTTTTACTTGCTGGTTGACCATTTCCAATTCGGGCCACATCTTTCGGGGTAGAAGTTTTCATATCTGGAGTTTTACTTTTACGCCTGAATCTAAACAAGCTTCTGAGTGGTTGAGTTTGTTTCGGTACTTTAAACACAGCACCTTCAGTATTTGTTGGGACTTCAATGTTCTGTACTTTAGGGGAATTTGTGGGAACCACGATATTTCTGGGTACAAATGTCACTGGTGGAGCACGAGTGTTAATATTTGAGTCAGAAGACCGAGCATCACTGGTAGTAGAACAACTAACACGTGAACTACTACTGGCGTTGGTTCCTGGTGAATTGTACGGTGCATTTATTCCACTACTACACACACTGTTTGGACTGTCTGTAAGTATTGAGTCAACATTAGCACTGCCCTGAGATGCACCACCTGTATTAGGATTGTCATTGCTAGAGCTCGATTTTCCTTGCACATCGGGACGTTCAGACATTGCAGTTATATCATCTTCACTGATACTACAGCTCGAGTCATTTGCATCCTCGTCATTAGTGTTTGATGTACAAACACTAGTGAGATCAGGCAAGGATGCTCTGCGTGCCTCCATTGATGAACTACCACTAGATTTGTCTTGTAATTTAACACGGGTACTAGAACGAGGTATTGTGTTTGATTTTGGCACAGCACATGATGTAGTCTCATCACACAAACTTTCAACAAATAAAACACCTTCCCTGCATGTGTCACTTGGTTCAATAGCTGAGACTGATTCAAGGATAGTCTTTGAGCAAGGTTCTCCGAGAAGTTTATGAAGCTGATGATCCTTGCACTTAACTTCTAAATCACTCTCCTCACTTATGCTATCACTACGAATACGCTTGCATGGTGGCAGTGGTGGTTTATTTGCTGTTTTCTTCTGACAGCTAGTCACTTTCTTCAAATAAGATTCTTCAAGGCTAATGTCCCTATCAGAGCCATTATCACTGTCATGTATAGACCAGGTATAAACACTTTCACAGTCATTGTCACTAGCAAGGTTTGTGTCACTGTTGTGTCTGATCACTGAGATTGTTGGCACACCACCACAAGGAATCACCTCTGGAAGATCGGGGATCATTGTAGAATTGGCCATCGGGATTGATGAGCTACGATGTTTGCTACCACTTGATCCTGCAGAGCCTGATGAGAGGAAAGACTCATTGAGCATTGTTGAGCAGGCACGTGGGTTTGAGCCTCCAGTACGATTTCTTCGACTGCTGCCGCTTGAAGAGCCAGAATCATAGATCATGGTTGAGGAAGCTTTTGGAATGAGTGAGCTAATCCTGTGGCTGCCACGACTGCTGCCAGATGAGAAACTGTCATCAAGCATTGTAGACGAAGCAAGAGGTTGAGAGGAACTTTTCCGGCTAGTTCTGGAGTGACGACGAGTACGCTCCTTCCTTGTACGCTGATGACGTGAGGAAGGCGTAGAGTGATAATCTGAACCAGAACTTGTGGATGGAGGTGGTGCGATTGGTTTCACAAACACTTGTTTTTCAGGAGAAGATTCCTTGCCTTCAACATGACGTGTAAGAATATCTTCAGTCATTGAGCACTGTACATTTTCTGGTGCACCACCAAAACTGGCAACCATAGAGTTAATTTTTCTTTGTCTATCAACAGTAAAGTCTGAATAATACTGAAGTCTAGACATGAATTCCTTATCAAGGTCATAACATTCTGGCACAATTTGATTGTCTGTGGAATCGTCTGATTTTGGATACCCGTCAGATGACGACATTCTGTGTGAGCTGCTGCTTGTAGAGGATGAACTTGTAGAGTCAGATGGTGATGTCTTTTCTAGACTTGGCAGTGCCTCAATCACTGGCGTATTTTCATTTGATTCATTGTGAGGGGAATCAATGTAGTTTGAATTGCTGTCAACAACCAATGTCTTGTTTGACAGCACTGAAATATCCAAAGGCAAGCCATCAGACTTGTTCACCACAGCACTGATCATAGAGTCTGTTGTATCGGGGAACATTGAACGAGTTTCATCATCACTGCTGTCTGACAGTGCATATGTAGATTTCCCAGGGGTTTGCTTCAGGAATGTAGGTGTCTCAAGATTGGTGACATGAGTGAGTGAGCTAGTAGTTGTCTTCAAAAATGAAGGTGTTGAAGGTGGAGCCATAGTTCCGGAACCAGTGTCAGAATCAATCCCGCAAGTTTCTAATAGGTTATGAAATTTGGAAGCAATATCTTCAATCTCAGCTTGTAGTAACTGCTCTTGTTGCTTTATACTGACCTGAAACAGACAAGTTAGACATTTTTAATAACCTGAACAGCCAAAACAAATGTTGATATGTTCTTGTAATACCTTCAGTTTAATGTCTCTGCCTATTTAAACCTAAGTCCAACAACATATGGCCTCAAGTTTCTTGTCTACAGTTATGAATAATTTAGGTTCCACTGTGGTTGAAAACTGGGATCAGAGACTAAATGGTTTAGATTAAATTAAGGGATAGGGGTCTCTAGTAATCCCTTACTGTAATGTTAAAGTGACCTGGCTCAGATTATATCTGACTTTTGGGTCCAGCCCTATTTTAATTTAAGATTAAGATCTATTGCATAATATTAATAAGCAATGAATAGAGGTTTCCCTTTAGAAGTTATCTGTCTGTTGCAAAGGTGAGGCTTTTGTAAAAAGACATTATTGCAAAGAATAGGACTTTTTTTAAATAGGCTTAAATCTCCCTTTTTCAAATAGCAAGTTAAAATCAGACAAGAAAATCTTCTCACTTTGCAAATTATTCTGTTAATCCTAACTTCCGCTAGTAATTTTTTCTTCATTTTGTCTCGCATTATTTACGATAAACATATTTTTTCAAGTTTATTGAAGTGTAAACAGCAATCTGATATCAAAGCTGACCCGTGTCAACACCTGTTTCCTCAACCAAAACTCAAAATGTTAAAAAAAGAAATATCTGGGGATACAGCAAATTATAATTTCAACACCTAACAAAACTTTTTTTAAGGTCAGATGGCAAACACAACTAGCATCTTAAGTTTGATTTTCCCACATTAAGTGCTTTTTTAGTATCTTGACCTGGCCCCAATAAATCCCCAGACTGGTCTGTTAACTAGCTGGATCCTTTTAAATGTTCTCTAATTTATTCGTCAGCATATAAAATTTACCCTTTTTCAACATTTCGCTTTTCCTTAAACTGCACATAATTTTTGTGAGGTCAGAAATAATTTGATTGAAGTTGACCCTAGTCCAAATTAAGATCATCAGCAAAGTGCCCATTTAGTTATCTGTGGTCATCTTCACACCTGAGACCAGACAGACCAGTGCAAGACCAATAAATGTTTAACCAATGAGCTCCTTAATCATTTCTGTTAATTTTTCCACTGGACTGGGCACGTGTGAGAGGGTTCTTTAAAGCTTCATTTCATAATTTCAATTACATCGATCAAACGTTGACAACTTTTTATGCTACAAATTAACAATCTCAAGATTCAAAACTTCTAAAAGTTTAATTATTTTCCTACAGTTGTTTGAGAGGTAAAGAAAAACTTCCACAAAACTTTAATTAGAAATAAAAAAAGGTGAAAATCTTGGGACTCCTTACAGTTTTAACTGTATGATGAAGAATCCTAACTGATCAAAGTGACAAATTACTGACACACTTCAAGGTAGATGTTTTTTTGTTCAGAAGATTTCAGGGTTTATGCTTTCTGAAGTACCTTAGCCAATAAATTTGTTAACTTTTTCCAACTTTACTAATGGACAAAAGACCTGCACAATGATGGCACACTTCAATGTTAATTTAGTTGGTGTTCTGGAGTTTTTAAATTTTATCACCCACAGCTGAGTTGAAATATCATATTAATGAAATAATTAAATACTTGGGGTTAAACCCCTTCAACTTGAAGTGCCTTAATCATGAGCTGATTAAACAGGAGATGAACCTAAGGGTCAGCCATAATTAATTATAACAAGCTGACCCCTTGCTGGGTGATACTTATTTAAGAGGCTGAGTTAATCAAGGCAGATAAGTGCTTATATACATTGTTATCTCAGGGGGTTATCTACCTAAGAAGATTTTATCACCAGACTATCAAATTGAAACAGGGCAGAAATAATTTGAAAAGATTTGTTATCTATTTCTGATCTAACAACATTCAAGACATGCATTATACAACAAGGGAAAGATGAATTATTAATGGTATGCAAACACATTCTTGTTAATTAAATGGATACTTTACAGTATCTAGTATTACATGGTAACTAACAGTATCTATTTACAGTTAGAAAGGAACTGAAACCTCAAAGGAGAAGTAATTTCTTACAATGCAACTGCCAGTTAAAAATCAACATTAGGATTGCACAAAATTCATTCACAGGCAGTTTAAATGTAGTTCAAGTCTTAATATTATCATTAAAAAAACACCTTATCTAAAATTTGGAAGAATCATTTCCGCATCAGAACATATAAAAGCATTAGATTTTAGTTTTTTTTTTTTTACTTTAATTGCTGGACTCGAAATGTTTCACACAACTTGTAGCTCATTATCAATTGATTAGTGTCAATTAATAAAAGTTATACACTATACACCATATAACAATATACTTTAAATAAGTGTGTATTTTTCAACATGGAATAACATATTGACTGTTGTGTTACAAAGCCTAAAACTGGAAAAAAAGTAAAGTTGCAAAGCTTACCATATCTGCTTGCAGCATAAGGTACATTTCATCAGGTGCCATTGAGTCACCGTTACTGGCCATAGTGCCCGACTGTAAACAATCTGAAAATACAAGAAAATACATTTAAATATTTTTATCAAATAAAAATATACTTAATTCAATTTGCTAGCTAAACAAACTGATGTAAGCCTTTAATATTTAAATCTCAACCAGTTAACATAATCATTCTTATCTCAGTTTTTTTCCCATATTTTTGTTTCTAAATTATAGTTTCATGCAAAGCAAAATATCATTATTACTGTTTTTATGATGTTTCTCTATTACCTTA
Source organism: Cyclina sinensis (assembly GCA_012932295.1). Classification (NCBI taxonomy): domain Eukaryota; kingdom Metazoa; phylum Mollusca; class Bivalvia; order Venerida; family Veneridae; genus Cyclina; species Cyclina sinensis. The sequence goes on along the minus strand of JAAONU010000014.1, from coordinate 3,149,258 downwards.
TTAATGATATATTTTTTTCATTGTAAACATTGAGGCAAACAACAACATTAGGAAAGTTATTCTTTTATGAATCATACCTGTATCAATTGCAACAATAAATCCATCTTTAGTCTGAGTATATAATAAATTAACCATTTAGAACAGTTAGTCAGACTTTTTGTCATAAATTAGACAATCAACACTCATAAAACAATCACTACAGAGATATATTATGACTAACTGTTTCTCTGTATCATTTAAATTACACTCTTACACTGTCATATCAAATTTTGTCACTTTAAGGATATTATCACAATCCAGATATTTTCAAAGTCCAGATGTCTTTAAGAAACCCAACCAGACATGTGTCTTTCTCAGGTATGAATGATAGTTTTACACCAGGCACACTTCTCACATCAATCAAACACACCCCCCTCCATTCAAGCAAGCACTCTCATATTGTAACCTGTAACCTGATTGGTCGATTTTACAACTCCCCTTGTCACTCATGTGTAATCTGATTGGCTTACAGGTAACTTCATTTCACTGATTGCTTTGGTGTTCACATGTTTTTATATTACATAATTAACATTGATTTTATATCCTTTGATCCTAAATGTAAATTGTTTAGATGGAGTTTTAAATCCCCAAGTTTCCTACTTTACCTTATGCAAACTTCTTGCCTTTGGGTAAATCTTGAGAGGTATTAAGACAATCTAAGAACATTTAAATGGGCAAAGCAGCACACGCCAAACCTATTAACAATGTTGAAATTCTTCATTTCTTTAAAATCCTATTTAAGTGGACAAAATGTAATTATACCCTGTAAAACTTTATATTCAGCCTCAGTTCTTTTTACTCACCAAGCTACAATCAGCACTAACAAAAATCCTTGTCAAAATCTCATAAAATGGCCACATATAAATTACTAGCTTTTAAATTGTTTTATTTGATTTTTAGGGAATTAAATGTTTTTTGTCACAGTGCAGGTACAATTTAATGGTTATTACTTCCTTATTTGGGCAGATGTGAGCATGCCTTGCAAGATGCCATCTTTTTTATTTCTTTACAAGATGCAGAAAAAATTGTATAAATTTCTCATTGATTTCAGAAAATTATTGACACCTGTTTGCTCAATATGATAGAAATGTCTTTTCATGATCATGCAAAATGCATGAAAATTACACCATCTGATATGTCATTGGATTCAATAGAGAATGAAAAGTCTTCATGAGAAAATGAGGGAGCAGCATTGCATAATTATCACTTGCATGCTGAAAATCGAAACTTGTTGAATGTAATAATAAAAATTTGTCACATCTCTACAATAATCATAATTTCTGCAACAGGATGAACCCGGAGATGTGCTCCATGTTATTGTAATCTTCCTGACCAGATGGTGCATACATCACGCGGGTATGTCACCTCTCTGACTGGCGGGTCTGTCAGGGAGCCCAAGACGATTGTTACAAAATAAAGGACACAATTCAATCACAGACTTGTTGATTTCATTAACCTGGCTGACCCCAAGGGTCATCATGTTTTCTCAGCTCAAAGGAACATGGAACAGTGGAGGGTATCATCTGTTCAATTGTGCTGAAGAAATTGTATTCAAAAATTTTCAATATTTATTTCGATCCCCAAAATTTAATTTGACCCCTTTGCATAATGTATCAGTGGGCAGATGATATTAATTCAATTAAAAGCATTTCAACGAAATATTAAGATTGAACTTGGAATCCAATAAAGGTGTAAAAACATGTCTAATGTTGAATTGCAATTATAAAGAGACATCTGACTGCAAAGTTAATGGACTTAAAATGTTTTCTTTAAAGAACTTGTACATTTTTGCAATTAGGGTGATAATGTTATCATATTAAGGTAACAAACATTGACAAAGTCCAAACACCTCAGAATCTAAAGACTTAAGTATATGTAAACTTTGTAAACAAAATGTGTGATTTTCGGATCCCTTCCTCAACAGTGTTGTTTTTGCAAGTTCAGTACAGATGGAATCAAGGTGATATCTCAAAAGATCCCCAAATATATGTTTAATGGAAGATAATAAGGGATAATCCTTCACATCCTCTAGCCCCTAAAAGACTGACAGAAATGGTTGACCATTCCAATATGTGTGCTAATCCACTTAAGAGTTCTTTGAAGGCCTGATGCTCTTCAACACTGGAAGTAATTTTGTGGATTGCAGTTTCTGTATATGATAGAAAGATGACACTTTTCTACTTCCTCCATATGTTGTTCAAATAGGATATAACAGCAAGGCTTTCAGATTTCAACACATGTTGCAAAAAATTTTTACACTATTTTTAAGTAAGCTATTGAAATAAGTGTAAGGTCTTTTTCAAGTCTCTTGCAGCCAAGTGCTATACCTTACAGCTATGTAAGATAAACCTTTTTACTTCTTTTCTTTTTGAAACATGTTGCGCTGTTACCCCACAGGGTGGGTTATTAACAAGGAAAAATAAGATTTCTTTGAGCAATATTTGCATGAAACTTGACTTAGGCAACTTTATAAAGCATTTATATTACTTTATGTTATGCACAGCTTTTATATTTTATCACACAGACAGATTCAAATTGACTCTATTCAAGCACTCTGACAAGAAATTTATCATAATACAATTAATGTACTTCCAAATTTAGAAAAAGTTTACCTGTACTTTTCATAAAAAGTCCACCGATATTGTCCATATATAAAGTAAATCTAAATTTAATGCAAATTTAGGAGTTAAAATGTTCCATCCGAGCAACTGAGAACCATTAAGGGACTGTAATTGCAGGCTTTGGCTTGAATACAGAATGACAAATATGTAACAGTCATTGTTGCAAATTTAACCCCATCATTTAGATATATCTACATAGTTCAAATCCAAGTCATTCGATCTAATTGAATAAGACAAGGTGGAATTTTAATGCAAAACAATGTTCTTTTGAAAATAGTATAACAATACCGTCACTAACAGATATTGTATAGAAGAACAGACAATGTCATTATACGTGTTTGATACACAGATTTGTAACTTCTGTTTAGCGATTTGTTATGTTGATTATAATAAGATATATCACTGTAACCAGGCTATAAAATTTATATGCCAATTTTTATGATTTGAATGCTTTTACAGTGGATTAGTTTCAAAAAGGGGGAAAAATAAATGGTATATTTTATACTTTAATTTGAATTGTTCAGCTTGACAAAACTATTTCTCTGTTTTATTTTCCCACAGTAACTCAAGAAAAATCTTAACAAATAAAAATCTTTATTAATTTTTCAAAATAGTATCAAAATGGACCTGTCTAAATAGATAGGATATCCACATGGAAATTTAACGCCAAAGATTTACTGATCTTATCGAAGTGGGTGGATCCAGTACAGATCATTAATTTGGAAGCAAAATAGATGTAAACTTATCAAATTTCAAAATAAACAAAGTAATATAATTCCTGCTGATTTTTTACTGGGCATCGTATTGTTACAAGTTCAAGCTTTTTTGTGACAATTGTTCCAAAAGAAGACTCAGATTATAAAGTTTGCCATTTTCTCATCATTGCCATGGTAATTATGTGGACCCACTCCGCCATTTGTCAAAAAACCCTTAATATTAATGAATGCCATTTTTCATGGTAAGATAACACTGATTATTATCTGGTAATAAAATTCCTTATTTAGATTTGCATTTTTATGGTCAAATCACTAAAAACCATTGTTGAAATATGAAGCACGTTTACCCTTACCTACTGACCAGTTGTAATAAACCAAATTGCTAGCTGTGTTTCTTCTTATCCTGCATTTTCCTTCTTTTGGGATCAAATTACATCCCCTTAAAATCATTTTGATGTATGTTGTTTCGAATAGCACTAATTTTGGGTCATTTAATATTGCTTATTTATACCCTCTAGTCATTTGAGTCTTAAGTATCAGTAATTTTTTGAGTAAACATCTTTTAGCAGCTTGAGTAATTGGCTGACATTTTTCCTCCATCATCGTTAATGACATTCAGGGCACTCATTACCTAAGTGAATTATGTGTTGTGGTCACACATTGTATTTTTGTTAGAGAAATAATTAAATAGCATGTGACAAATTGACAGTCTTAAGGAAAAGCTGCACTCTTTAAATAAATCTGCAATATTTTTCACGGTGTCATCCTGGCAACAGCCATATGCTGTGACAAGTGTGCTCAAACAATGCTGGTCAAATATTGAATTAAATAGGATGGGATTCATTTTTTACCCTAAGACATTGATAAATTGTAAAGAAACAAGAATTTATTGAAATCCTTTAATAGAAATAAAAGGACAATGCTAACACAAGAAATGTAAATATTTGACTTTTAGCATGCCCGTGTTATCTTAGAGAATGACCCTGTATTTTGAGCCCTGATCTCCAAATGTGACATGTGAAAAAAAAATGAGGAAAATTAGCAAATCAGAAAAATAAACCTCTTGCATTGTTCAAGAAAATTGAAAATTAATGAAAAAGACTTAGGGAAATAAAGCCACCCAGCAAGGGCCTTGTCAGCTCTTAAAACAACACATTACAAGCTGTAACGTGGAAATTAAACATGAGAAGAAGGAGCAGTAGTAAGGGTAATGGTGTTTGAAAATGCATTATCACTACTATCTGTGGTCAGGGAATTGTTAACTTTCAAGTTGATGTGACCCATTTTTCTGTTAGAACTAAGGAATTTCACTATCAAATCACAGCATTTTCTCTATCAATCTCACATCAAGGGTAATAAATCAAGTTATCAAAACATGAACTTGACTAGTGAACAACTCAGTCAAATACAGACAGTTCCCAAAAGTATTGTCAAATTTCTCTTTCACTTCTATAACATGACCAGATGTGTATATAACCATTGGGTTCACAAGTGTTTCAAATCATGTACAATAGTCTTCCACCCCTTTATATGAAGCTTTATAATATTCATTACAAAAAAGAAAATATCTTATTTTGGAACATACCTGTACAATAATTCTGATAATATTCCATCAACAGAGTTTTAAGGTAGTTTATATTTGATCCAGATGTATTGTACAATTCCATGTCCATATTTTACATGTATAATTTAATCATCAATAAAATACTTTTTATGAAACTGTTAGAAAATATCTGAAGTAGAAAGATGTTATCTGAAGCAATATTCAAAATTGAATGATTTCCCATTTGGAGTTGATTAAAATATATAGCAAGCAATGAAGAATCAATTAATACTGCAATCTGCATGACTGACTGCTAATTTGGAGTTTTAATTTAATGCAGGATATATTTTCCTTAATAACTTGCTATCACTTATTGTGAATGTAGGAAGCAATTTAATGAATTGTCACACTAATTAAAACTTAATTGTAATTAAAGATTGTACAGGAAGATAAGATTTGTCCATCATTTTGTTAATTGCTAATTAATTGATTGGTCAAACAATAGGAAAGCATTAGTTTATTGTTGTTACTTGTGAAAATACTGAAAGGATATATCACAAAGATATATGCAACAGTGTTAGAAGCTTTACACTATGGAAAATACAATATGGAATTTCATAAAGCATCAAAGACTTAGAAGTGACAAAACTTTCTGAAGATTTGGTCATGTTAATGGGATTCACAGCTCTGCAAAAGAAAGCAGCTTTAATTCTATAAAGTCCTGCTTTTATAACCAAATTTAGGAAATCTTAGTAAAGGCATCACTTGTTTATCTTTAAATCAGCATAAAATAATGAAATGAAATAACAGACTATGTAAACTATGTACTATCATTTAGTTGTCAGCAAATTAAATGAAGCTGTAAGCTATTTTCAATATGAAAATCTGTGTACTACCAATAACATGTAAGTTGACAGCCAATTAGCTAACGCTATAGAAATCTTCTAAAAAATGTGAAATCTAAATTTCAATCTGCAAAAACATTTAAAACTGAAAACCATGAAATTGCTGAAAAAAGGAAACTGGATGTTAAATAGTTTGTTTTATTGCGATACAATCATTAAAGATCTGTATCTTAAATTGTGTGATTGAATTTCAAATAAAAAAGGTGTCCCAAGGAGCTGAAAAAGTGAACATGTCTTAAAGCTATACAAATATTTGGGAAATAAAATTGTTTTGTTCATTTGCCTGTAATAAAACTTTATCTTTATTGTTTATCTATTGCTTCTAGGAGGAAAGGGGAAGTACAAGTTACTTTTCCCATAAAAAAATCTTGACCATTACTGGCCAAACATGAGGAACTTTGTTCTGTCATCTTTTATACCCCAGGGATACACTTGATTTTTGTACTTGTAAAATTAACAACTGATCAAGGTGATATTGGAGCTTATCAGTTTATATTCATGTTTTACAATTTAAATTTACTTTGAAGTTCATCCTAATGTAATTATCTTAGAAATCAGAGATTTATTTTGTTTTATTACAAGCACCTGTAAAAATTAATAAAACACTTACTTAGTATATTATAGTTTTATTACAGGCTGATCATCCTGTCTTGTCAAATTACTCTTAAGATGATAAAACATTTAAAAAGAAATCAAGTATATGTGTCTGTGAATAAAAATTAATCAGGGTTCAAAGCATTTTTCTACTCACTAAAAAGCAAACTGTTTTTTTTTTTTTAATAATAGTTAGAATCTAAGCATATTTTCTTCTTGTCTAAATAGTAACACTATAGTTTCAGTTTGGCTGTACTAAAGCAGTAATTTCTAGATAAAGAACTTCTTACCCTTTTTCTTTTGTAAAAAACGTAAAACACTACCACCCTCCATCAAAGCTTTGTCCTGATGTCTTATATAATTAGCAACAGATTTTTCAAGTAACTTCTTTTCCCCGATTACTTAATTTGGAAATAAAGGGCGAAAATTCAGATTAACCCAGAATAGCAAACAAAATCCTGTTTCTGATTTGGTAATTTTCGTTTTATAACATATAAAATATGATTTACCTAGACTTTTAAAGGACTAACTGCCTTTGAAGTTTTAATACCAAAATCTGCATTAATACTTCAGTAATGGGAAATAACTTTCTCAGTGTTAATTAAAATCTCATATTGGATCATACGAACATCTTGTCAAAAGTTTAAAGAGAAGTTTGAGTACTCATGTATAGATCAGACCTTAATTGTTTGGTTGCCTTGTTAGGTGATAAACTATAGTGTTGTTTGTAAGAAATTGGCACTTCTGAGTTTCTCAAACTTTGCTTCTATAGCTGGTGCAAGAACAAACATGGTAATGAAAAAACAAATTTCTTCAAATACCCCAGAAATTTGAGCATGGGAAAAATGTAAATGAAACAAGATGTAAACAAAACATATATGCACAGCAAGCAATATAGCACTATATACTTTTTTTATAGAAAATTCTCTGTCAGGTATATAATTAGCAGGAATTTTTTAAGGACCATTTTAACAAGTAAATTATCGAACAAATTTCAATCTGTTAATGTGTTTATCTTTTTATCATAATTTCAGACACTTGTGTTTTGAATATTATATATAGATTTTATACATATTTCTTTTAAATCACCCTTACATATTGGCCAAGAGCTCTGACACTAATGTAAAGGATTTTCAGGGATTGTTTTAAATATTTACTATTACTTTAAGTTATTTAAATGTTGAGTATTTTGCTGTTTTATCTAAGCTTTTAGACAATAGGGGACACATTTTGAGTACTTGTGTAGTGATATCAGTGTAAATATTTACACAGGACTCAATGACATCATTGCAACTGGCACTTTATAGCTAATATTGTCACATTTACAATAGAATTGATACAGTAAATACACAAGAAAAAGTGTTCTTCTGCCAATAAAGTTAGTGACACAAGAAAGATGAATTCAAAGCTTTGGCTAAAGAAACTTGGCGGACTAATTTGAAAGTAATTTATCAATATGCAGTTTCAAATCCCCTTGGGTCTAGACACTAATCATTTCAAATTAATTCCTTTTCAATTGAATTAGAATGGTCAATTAAATGCCAATCAATTACAATTGTATTAGAGGGAAAAGGCTTATCAGTCATCAGTAAATTAATCAAGGAAGTTTCAGGTAACCTGAAAAATCTGAAACTAACTGATTTATCGATGATTAACAAGGGCTGATAAATCCACAAATTTGCATTAATTCCCTCAGATCTTAAACTGTTATTTGTAGCAAGTGATCAAGACCTGCTTACCATAATCTGCATTTTCCAAGTGTTAAAAATGCAATTAATACCATTGTTTGTAAGTTTGGCAAAAACCGGTAGACATCAAGTAAACCATGTCTCCATTCAGAATACATTATGTGTTAACTGGTCAATTTATTAAAAGCCAAGGTTTTCTGGCTATGATGAAATTATTGGGATGTTGACACAATTGAGGTTCAAATGTTAAAACAAAGGGCTAACTGAAATGAGGTTAGAAGCAGGAAATGTTGCTTCATATTGATATATTTATGACTCTCTCGAGCTCATTTATGTAAGTAGATGTTTATGTCTCTTGTCATTGTGTTATTGTGGCCCCTAACACTTAAAACAACCCTTACTTATACAGTAACAGCCACAACTGTTGCTATTATCTGTATTAAATACAGTCAATAATTCAAATTAAATAACTGGTGAGGACTTCATGGACATAAAGCCCACTTCACACCTTGGCTTTCTCAAGATAATGTACAAACTTTACACAATTTCAACAACTTACCCCATCCACTGACCATTTCAGGGCCATAAAATTGACCAACATATCCATGAAAAATTTACAGTCTTCTTCAGTATTTATCTAACCATTACACAATATTACAGACTTCCTCATTTTCACCAGATAAATCAATTATTTCCCAATTTCAATTTATTAATCCCCTTTGAATAAAGTTTTACGTTTCAACTTAAAGACCCGACATTAACAGCATTTCACAGCCTCCAACAGTCGTTTTTGACTTTTGTTGCTATTTTCTATCAGCTCTGATCCCAGTTACTGTCGGAATCCCTTGCCAGGCTTGTTACTCTGCCATCAAGTTCAGAACTTCAAAGGGTCAGCAATTATCAGGATTATCTTTTAGGGTTAGGTTTAAAGGGTCCCTACTTAATGTTATCAGGGACATTCTCAGGGATCTTGAGTGGTCTTCATTGAACAGCTATGGTAGTAACAGGATTATGTAGACTTTATCTTAGTCTCCTAGGTTTCACAATTGTACTTCTTAAATTCTCACAGAGGTACCGATGGACAGCCGGGTGATACATCACTTGCATAAAATAAAATTTGTGACTGCACAATTACTGATAACAGTAACTGTATTTCTGACATCTTCTTTATCACTTGTCTTTAGGTAGAGGAAATGATCAGAAAATGTTTATTTTCAGACTGAAAAGGACCCTTTATCCAGTATTGCTACTGACAAGCAAATAAGCAGATACAATAGATTTGTTTGTTCTTTAGTTGAATCATGTTATAGTCTTTTTACAAAGGTGTTTGAAATTATAGTTTAAAACTTTACAAGTATCATCTTTGTCAGGGTATTATTTTGACATCCTGGTGAGGTCTAGACTAAATACCTAAACACAGAATTGTCTGAACTCAGCATTGCAAGACATAATCATAATGTTTCCTTACTCTTATCTTTTCTTAACTTAAGACAAATAAATCAACTGTAAACAGAGACAATCATGTATTTTGCCAAGTAGCAGCTTTACTTTAGTTCAAAAGAAAATTCAGTCAGCTGTCAATGATATAGTCTTTAATTTTGTGGAATAAGATGTCTTTAAGTTTGTTCTCCATTCAGTCTTGTTAGCGTATGTAATAATAGAATCATCATTGAAGCAAAGGAAGACATTCTCATCTTAGTCCAGACAAAAAGAGCCTTTGGAGATACCTATCTAAATCCATTTATCTGCAGTATAATCTGGATACCCTTATTTACAATAAAGGGCAGCTTCACATCTTTGTGACAATGTAAGACGTACAATATGACAATAGATCAAACCATACTTCACACTGGGTAATGAAAACAGCACTGAAATGAAAGTAATAGTTAAAATTTCTTTTTTTTTACCATGTTGTGAAGAACTGGAATTAAAATTTTCTTAGCAGAACACTGTGATGTAGTTAAAGATTTAAAAGATAACTTGACATTGTGTGACTTTAAAACACTTCTTTTGAAATTGTATAAAAGGTGTATGACAGTGATTGTAAGTCATACAAAAATGAAAGTCTCATTAAGACAAGACAATTTATCATAATCAAGAAAAAATCTCTAAGTTTTACAGTTCAAGCTATGTCAAGTTCAGTTTTATTTCTGTGATACATAAATTAAGTGACATGGAATGTCAGTTCCTACCCGTCACATACAAACACCTGTACATACATAGAAGCAGCAAGTTTCTGTCCAATTAAACCCAATCAGAACTGTCTGACCTGCCTGTATGTGGGAGCTGTGGGCTTACCAGTTCTGTCATTACAGAAGAGCTGGGTGCTTTTCACATTGACAGAATCAATAGGGAACCAGTTCTTACTAAGCATCTTCTGTCATTGTGAGAAATCCGGGTGCCAATCACCTCAAGTTTATCAATAGGGAACCAGTTCGGCAGTTCATGCCAAACAGCATGTCATTTGTTTGCATTACTGGCATTCTACAGATCTTAATTTCAAGAGAATCAAACAACATGTAAATCTGATATGATGCCATTTCCAAACTCTGATGTAGAAATAATCAATGTTAAAGGGAAGCAACATTTGGTAAGTAAAGTGGACATTTGTAACTTTTCAAGTAGCCTAATTTTGTTCCAATTGAAAATGTTACTGAAATTATTGTATTTGCAGCAGAGCTGCTAATTTAAACTTAATTTCTTCCCAGAAAAAAAGAGGCCAAGATTTTTAAATGAATTTTCAAATCCTTACATTAACCATCATGAGATTTGATTAAACATCACTTTTGGGAAAACTTGTATCAATGCAAATAGAGCAATGTTTACTTTTAAATCAATACACTTGTCTGTCTTCTGCTCATCACCCTTATCTCTGATACGGTTTTCATTGACAAAACATACCTTAGTCCAATAGCTCTAAATAAATGATTACGTCTGACACTGAAAAAAATATCTGTGAACATCGTTTTTTTCAAAACCTTGTTTAAACACTCTTTCAAAATTTTGATCGGCTTTTTAATTTCTTTAACAGAATGTAATACAAAAGTCAATCAACATATCATTACAGATGATTTAGCAAAACAAACCCTTGAAAAGACTGACATGTTCTTAAAGATTTTATTGAAGAGACTTTCTCTATGTAAGAGAAACTTCAGACCAAATGTCAATAAAAATACTTAATATGTTTTGAAAATCTAGCGAAAAGTCAAATGCAGTTGTAAAGTAAATAAAGCTAAATCTTTAACCTGTTTGCTTAATAGGTATAAAAATAAATTTTATTTACCTATGTGGGAAATTTAAGACTAACAAACATGTTTATTCCATTTATTTTATGAAAGCAAACAAACACTTGTTTCATGTAAGGAAAGGAATTAGCTTTCAATTCCCTCCAAGATCTGCTTGAACATTGACATCCTTTTGGCAAAATTTCTTTTTCATTTTGACCTTATTAAATGCTCTGTAGGTGTATCATTTTATAATCATTAGCATTTGTTTTAAAGCTGCTACAGAAGTTAATTCTCCACATAGCCTGCTGCAAATGATGACTTTAAATTCAATTCAAAAAGCAAAACTGGTATTGGCCAACTGCCTATTGTGTGACATTAATAAAAGTAAGTCAGTTTAAAGAAGTCCAACTACTTTAATATGAATTATCACATTTAATAACTTGGTGCATGGTTCTTATTGTTACCTAAAGATCAGATATATTACACTAAACATCATCAATAAATATCAATTGACAACTGTATTTCTTTCAGCAATTAATTCTTTTTCATTAACGAAACATCACTTTTGTTCGGAGGGTTGTAGATCTTGTTTCAAAGAAGATGTAGATAATATTAGCAAATAGAAATGACAGTCATGTTAAATAACGAACAAACAGAATAATGTGATTACCTTAGAAATCTTAAAACATGCTTTTATATAGAGAATAGTTTCTAAAAACAAATTTCACTGAATTAAAGGAGGGGCAAAAAAGTTATCATATAACAATCAAACTTAGACCCCCTTAACTACCAGTCCTAAAGTTCTTGTCTCTAATTCTTTATGGGGAAAAAATTGCATTAATATTTATGACTACTAAAATAAAACATTACCATTTTATCCATTGTCATATTCCTGTTAAAATCAAATAATGAAAATCATAGAACTTTTTTCAGTCAGACAAAACACAATCTGAGAAGCATTTTTTTCCACAAGATAGAAAGGATGAAATATTTGACATTTTTCAAAGGTTTCAGGACATGCCATCACATGATATGTCTCCTGACAGGATTTTCTTATTATTCAATGTCTTGCTTTCTTTAATCTGAGGATTATTTAATTAAATCTGATATCTATATAAATGGGGGGTAATAAGATAAAAGGGAGGTAATCAGATTACCATCAGTTTTATGATTACCTTTTCAGCAAACATTACAAGCCAGGTGTGATGTTTATTTTAGAAAACAGCTACATTTTAACAAATGCATAAAATATTTTAAAACCTGCTGCATCTTGAAAAGGTGCTGGGTATGTTACTGGTGAAAATCAAAATGTCTGTAATTCTAATGTACACGAGGTCATGAACTTGATAAGAATTAACAAGACAAAATTTCATCATTAGTGGTCAATCAAGCTGAAGTAATTCCAATTATAGGTGAAACATAATCAGAATTAGGAGCGTGTGTTCAGTGTTTGTTAACAAAATGCTTCAATTTGTCACCAGTTATTTTCAACAGTAGCATTAACAGCAGACTCTGACTTCTTTCATAGTAGGAACATTATACCAATATGCATTCATTTCCAATCATGAAGTTGATTAATTAATTTGGTGACAGATTGAAGTTTTTAATTGTAAGTTTGATTTTCATGACTTGGACAATCTCAACATGAGATTCACAAAATCTATCAATTGATATGGCAAAAACCAAAGACATTATAGAAATTCTACTAACCTTATGAAATCAATGGTCAAAATTCAGTATGACCTCAAAGAATGATAAAAACAACTCACTGATAATAGCAGTGGCTATGACAGTTCCAAAACAATTGAAAAATAAAAAAACGCTAATTAACATACAAATGGTGGGATAAGTCTTGTACATCCACCAACTATAGTACATTATATATCATGGATATATCTGTTACAAAATTAATAGAATAAACAGCTGTTATCAGAGAACATCTATTGTATTATTGATATAACTGTTTGATACAATCATCAAACTATGTTGTATCTTCAACATCAACTGGTCAGCCAGGCTCTGCACCTGTCCCCCAGTCATCAACACCAGGGTCATCAACAGGGCTAATCTCGCTGACCATTTGGTCATCAGGACTGGTCATCTAAATGACCCATTACCTGTAACAGCTTTTCAGTTTGCTCTCATCACTTAGCCAAGCTTTATCTACCAATATCATATTTATAGTCAGAAATAATTTAAACAGATGAGTTATTAGAAGGGAAGAAACCATCCATCTTTTGGTGGACTGATTCAAATAGTACCTAATAACGCAAAAAAGTTATTTTATGATATAGTGTTTTGACCAATGTAACATGACTTGCACATTATAACCACAGATGTTTAGTGTGTTCAGTGGAATACCAGTCCAATCGTAATCTAATTGCCAGTAAAAAACATATGATGAATTAATGTTGTTTTTTCTCATTTTGGAAAAATAAATGACATTCTTTAGTGAGGTTAACTGTTATAAATTGATACAAAAGCCTGTGAAGTTCAAACAAATTTCAATAAATGACTAAATACATAATCATTACACAAACTTATTTCACTCACCATCCCCCATACATGGTATATTAAGTTTATATATATGTATTTTAGTTAGTCTTTGGTATGAAATAACTCTGAAGGCTGTATATCTTGTTAAGCAGAGTTTCCTCTAGACTAATACATAAAATCAAGATCAAAGCAGAGTTATTTTACTTTGTTACATTATAAAAATGTTCATGAAAGAAGAGTTGATACACATCATTTGAAATGTATCCAAGTATCCAAAAACCAAGGCATGTGTTCAGCTTTTGACACTGACCATCAACTAGTTGGGAGAGGTGTTGATTGTGGTAATGAAATAAACACCAGAGTTAAAAGGAAGATCTAGGAAAAATTTATGAAGTCATATGCCCATACAGCACAGGTGATAATGACTGCATGGTCTTTCAAAGACATCATTGAAAAGCCCATGTTGAAAAACCTGTCATTTTCTCTCTTTCATAGAAAAGACATGGTAATTAAATTTCCACCTTGGTGTTCTACAAGGGTAACCCTTTACACCCCAATTGTTTATCAAAGATGTGACTGTTTATGTAAGAGACAATGTAAAGTGACCATTTGTTTACACAATTCTTAGTATCACTTCAACAACTGGGCAAATAAAAGCAAATGGATTTTCCATAAGGCAAATTTAAGAATAGATAGTACAGGTTTAACACCTCTTGAGCAGGCTGTATAAAATTTTAACACTACAGTTTATACAGAAATGGTATTGTACCTCAGTGCTAATTCTTAAATTCAACTATATAATTGACAGTCAATTCTTTGACCAAATATTTATTCTTACTCTTCTGAATAGTAGAACCTTTAACTAAGTTTTCTCAAGCAGTTCTCATGATCTTATTAATCCAACCATATTAAAGGCTGTTTAAAAGATTGAAAATACTACTTGTCATTTAAATCAGCTCTAGATGCTACAAGGACACAAGAAAGAAGACCAGTTCATGTCTCTCCAATCAAAGATGTAAAATCACCGTTGGTCAAACATGGTCTTAAGACAATGAAATTTTGAATCAGGTAACATGTTAAGAAGCAAGATAAAAGGGGTCCCTTATGAATAGCCATATGCGGACTGTCCATCAACTGAGGTCCTGTCTGGATAATAAAGATATGATCACCAGTTAGAAGATGAAAGGCAGACACCAACAGCCATTCTATGTTTGATTAATGATGGGTTCTTTTGTGAATATGTCTCAGCATGTCTAATCAAATTCTTGTTAGCATTTGGCTGCAAATGCAGAAACCTCTCCTAGGACATTAAGAATTGTTTCTAAAGCAATAAAATGCAAAGACTATGGTTTTCATTTCAGTATGAAGAAGTGAAATTATCTTTCTAGTAACTCAAATATATAGATGCAGAAAAAACAATAAACACTCAAAAGATCAAACCACTGTGATGTTGTAAAAATATAAATACCTGTACAATGTAAGCAATTTATCACCTTGAACAGATGAATTCTAAAATTTTCAACAGATTAATGATCTTAATGATAATTAAATTCACATAATTCAGTTATGTTGAAAAAAGATCTGATATTTTTTTTTTTTTTGTCTGTAGTTGATATCAAAGTAGCTCAATGGTATATAGTAAGTACATTAAATTAAAGATTTTTTTCATGGTAAGTTTTAAGTTTCAGATTAAATTGTGAATTAAAGTCTGTGTTTGAAAAACAGATGGGAAAGACTGAAAATTGAAACACTTGCTAATTTCCAATCAATCTAATTTTTTCAAGTTTCTAATTGATATCATGTTGTTAGGGTCAAAACAGGCAAAAGATATTAATGAAAAAGTGGATGTCTAAAATACAAAAATCAACAGGAAGTTTTCTTTATAATCAAACAGTTTAACATCTGTTAAAGCCCTTTATTTCTAAAACAAGGGCATAGAGGTCAGGTTCATTCTGATGTTTCAAAAGAATCTCAGTGTTATTATTGAAATCAAAACTCATTTTGATTTGTATTGCAGTAACTAGCATTTCAATAAACACCAGTTTCTAATTTCTGAACAGGTTTTCGCTAAAATAATTGAAACAGTATGCAGGCATAGGTCACTAAATTCCACAATTAAAGATACTGCAGAAGCTTTTGGCTATTACCTGTATAAATGATATACAGGGTCAGTCCAAAGGATAGTTGAGATTTATGATGTCTCCCACTGAGCATCCTCATTTTCAGTAATAATTTCAACTCTTACTGTGAGAAAATGGCCAACTTTTCTCAAATTGCCATCCATAAATATAATATAATATAAATGAAACTGTGAGTATAGAATGTCAGAATTTCTTAACTCCAAAAGCTCCTTCAGTTATTTATCACTAGTGCAAGACATGAAAATTAATTAGCAACAGATCTGAGAATTATTGTGCCTCTCTCTTCTAGTATATATATATTCAATTAGGGATGCATCCATTGTTCATTCATTTGTCTTTAATCAGCACTAGACTATAAATCCTGTACACAAAACCCTATGCATGACAAAATAATGACATCAAAGAGTATAAACTAGGGCCTCCCCCCCTCCAACCTCATACTGTCATGCCCAAATCATTATTAATCAACCACCACAAGAAGGTATACAGAAGGGGGGCAACTCTTTCATGCCTGTTGAATAAGTTTGCCAGGTTATAGACTCTTGGGCAATGTTTGAAGAAGTTTTCTAATCACACGAAATGTAAAACTATGTTGTAAACCAAGTTAGTCTTAGTGACTAAGTGAAACAGACACAATAGGCTTAGTTAATTTCTATTTTGCTACCTGATTTAAGAAACTAAGTATACTAAATATACAAACAGCTAGAGATAGAATACTTAGAAACGAACGAATATAATCAGTTTTGTGATTTAAATGACATAGATGATGAGCTTAATTTTCTAAGTGTATGTCCATATTCTCGGCTTTACACATCCGGGTATTTGGGTGTAACTCGGATTTTATCGTTGAGCTATATGTAACTTCAAGATTAAAAATTACAACAACTAGAACATATAACAAAAGAAACTGTATTAAGTTCCGACACCTACAGCCTGATAAGTGTATTTTTAACGATTCTAATTAATTATAAAATTGTTAGGTTTCATAACAAACGACTTTAAAGTCAGAATTAGGCTCTAACGATTAGGTCTGAGTAACGACCGACAACCGAATGCTTAAATTAGTTAGTTACAGTTATCTGATCGGTTAATGGATGGAATGACGTCATGCTTAAGCCGAGAATTAAAATGATCATCAAGTGTATATTGATAGACACTACTATGTAAGACCCAGAATGTTGAAACTTATTGAACTGTTAAAAAGTAATTATAAAAATATTCTCATTAAACTGTAAATTTACTAAACTTGCAGTTAAAAGAAGAAATAATTATTTACTAAATAGAATTAACTACAATACCCAGTCATCCTCTTTTTATTGCTTCATTGTATACAAATAAAAATTCTGATGTAACTGTTAGCAGTTGCATGTGACCTAATGTTATTCTTTATCAAAATGTGTAGTTGTTTTATGTTATAACAATGTACATTTGGTACAAGTTAAAGTTTCAGTTATGTTCTATTTTGTAAGCATTAAAGCTATGTCAATAATATAGACATCAAAATATATAAAGATTAACCTCTAGGAAGATGTCTCTCCATCTTTCAAGCAATCTTTACAAAAATATCAATCAAAATAATTATAAAAATTTGAAGTTACCTTGAATGCATGGGCTATATCCAACCATTTTCTGGAAATGCTGTTGTTTTCTCTCTTACTCATGAACATATTTTCACTCAATACAGTCTTTAATTATCACAAATCAAAATCCATCTTTGAAAAACACTTGTTTGAAAACATCTACACCAAATGTCAATACATATTTGTCACAACTCTTCAAATTGCAAATTAAACAAACAATCAGATGCAATTCCAGCTTATAGTTTATCACAAGTTTTTTTTCTGTACATCCCAACATGACAAAGGTCAAATTTTATTTCCAGTGCTTAACTCAGATATTCATTGACTGTTTACAACAATGCCTTATTTTAAGTTTGCAGATTAATTAGGCAGTATCAACAGATGTGCTAATTGATTGCAATAAGTGATGATTTGGTGTAACAGATTAAAAAGATTAAAGACATATTTTAGTCTTATTTAAAGTGGGAAGTGTTTATTGTTGCTCTGATCAAAAGACAAGGGACCTCCTTTTGTGCAAATAAACAATAGGAGAATCATAGATCACAGAGCAGTAACAGTCTGTCCTTGCAAAGTTATTCCATAATTATTTTCCTTGTTTCTGAATAACCATGTTTGAAGACATTACCAGTAGGTTTCCAGATTTTGCAATTTGTGAATTGTAACACACAAAATGTTATCATATTTATTAAAAATATTCATTTTTTTAGACATGTAACAAATTAACTGAATGCTCATTTGACTTTTTCATGATAGTGTTTTTAAGCATTTACAACAAAATGACATTCTTGTCTTTACCATGTAAAAAAGGAATCAGCTTATTTACCATTATGGTAAAAAAAATGTGTGCCAGGACTGTCACCTTCATAATTAAGGCTCTTTTAATTGTAATTCAGGGCATGTCAATATGGACAGCTTTCACATTGAAGGTAAAATTGTTTTCTTGTCAAGTAAGCTAAGTCCTGCTGTCACAATTCTTGCTGGATGGTTCTGGATTTAATAATGCAATTTCATTTACTGCCTTTGCAATCTGACTAAATCAGCTCCTTAATTACATTCTAGTTAGATTGTGTACTTCAATCAGATTTCTCTCTTTGAGACTGTTTTTACTTGCCCATAGATTTCTCATCAATTTTATGCAAGGGAAACAACAAGAAAGTTAAGCAGGGTAGAGTTGCAGGTCCTGTCCTCTTATATTCCTTCAAACATTCTATGCTGTTGTGTGAAGTTTGAATGAAGATCTCTATTTAAAACATGATTTGTGTTCTGGATAAAAAAAATGCCTATATACCAGTGCCGTATATATGATGAGGAACACTGAAAGTAGGCGTATGTCAACATTGTTTTTAATAGAGCGAATAGAACATGGTTTGATCATTACCCTATGATTGCATTTATTTTCCTATATCAGTAAAATCATTGTGATCCTGGGACTATAACTTCTACATCCAAAAGATTACGCTGTATTTTTAGGTAATGAATAGGACACTGCTCTTATTAAGTTTGAAAGTACATCATTTTGTGTTGAATTAATCGTGCATCATAATAGCACAAACCCTTGTCATTTTAATTCCCAAATACAGTATCATCTTGGTACTTGACCATTGCATACACAATTAATGTCATATTCTATGACTTTATCAGTCCTAACCACGCAACTGTGCCCCCATTCAAAATTTAAAAATTGAATAAAATCACAACAAAAATGTCAAGTTCCATCAAGTACGGGAAGTCAAATTTATTATTAAATCTTTGAATTTTCACCTGCCTGAGTTGACCTATATACTAAACAGGTGTATCCGCAGATTACGATTTTGCTGATGAGGTCTTTTGCGGACATTTATCATACTGATACTGTGTCATGAAATATGTCGCAAGCGCTAGTCAAACATTGTTAAAAGCCCCTGTGTGTTTGTTGGTAACACTGTTTGATTGATGTAATTATGATGTTTAATTGATATAAAATCGCTCAGGCTCTGTCATAAACCTGTAACATCACCATACATGGTGTAATTACACTGTCTTTGGTATGACGTTGGTGACTAGAAGGACCAGGGCAATGCACTTGACCAGTGGCTGACCAGTGACCATAACATAACAAAGTACCAACTATTATCTTGCAATATAATAAAGAAGAAAGGAGTTAGTACTCCATTATTGTCATTCCGCAAGATTTATACCCTCTAACACAGGCACTGAGGTCTTGGTTTGATCATTCATAGGTGAAATTCAATATAATAGTCTCTTGACTGTAAATCTTTTTCTTTTGTTTTGTAGTCAGATGGTACAATCAACCTCTTACTTGACTAGTAATGCCTGCTTTAATACTGCCAGCTAATTTTCCTTTTATAAGACTGACCCCTAGCTTTATCGTAAACCAGAAAATTGTTTAATATATCCCAAAATAGTGAGTACAACCCACAGTTTTAAAGAAATTTATGAGTATAATCTTTTGATATGAACTAAAACAAAATATACTCATAAAATGATAATTTAAATGTGAATGCCAAGACGAACTTCAGAAAATAAGGCAATTCTTTAATGTTACAGACTAAGGTTTTAGGAAATGAAATGTGATTTTTAGTATTGCGTAACTTTAGGTCAAACAGAAACTGTCTGTATTTTCTTATTTCACAGTCTGCAAAGCCTGGTCTTCTAGAAAGTCTAAGAAGCACACCTTTATATGTTAATGTTTTTCATTTATATTGAATTCTCCAAAGAAACTGAAAGCCCAAAAATCACCATACAACACTTAAGTTCAGGTGGAGTCAAAGTTTCGGCACCATTAATTTTGTTCTTTACTTTTCCTGTAATTACTTCCATAAAACAACAATAAAATGTAGCTAAACATACTTAACCTGCAATGGACACTTGGAGGGAAAAGGGAACTGAGTTAGGGGACAACTGGTCAACTCTAAATACCCAGCACACTGGTAAATTAGCATGTAATATGTTTACTATAGAATTTCTTAATGAAGTATTTGTACTCGAATAATAGTCACTTTGGTTGTTTTCTCGATATCAGATTATATGTATTAATTTAAGATAATCAAGATAACAGTGTATCACCTTTGCCTTTCGACTTTTCACTACAGACTATTTCTTTGTTCAAATCCATACATCTGTCCCTAAATAATGAAATCTATCCTTTTTTAGGCGATTATTATCATGTTTATAAAGTCGGCAAAAATTGAAACATTTTCACAAATACCCAAAGCTTCATTAAACCTCAATAAAGAGTAAACAGGCACTTCAATGTATATGATTTGATTCTATTGAAGAAGTTTGACCAGCGAGTAAATGGGTATGAAAGGCAATGATGGACGAATGGATGAAACTAACTTGTACTTTTGACATGTTATTAATTTTAATCACCATTTCCATCACAGATACAGGAAGTCTGAGCTGGACTGTCTATCCAGAAATCACCTGCTTTCCTCCATTTTCTAAGTATACCATTGTACAGTCTGTTTTAAAGTTAAAAGTTTGTAACAAAAAGAAAAAGCTTTTTTTCAAATTAGGGAAAATATATCCATAAAAGACTGAAAACAAAAGTTATAAAATGACAAAGAAATGAAAGAGATCTGTGTCAAATTTACCTGACAAGAAATGTATCCAAGCATCCTCAAATAACTGTGACAAACTTGCTTTTCTTTTATCCATTGTGCATTGTTCAACAATTATGTGTCACCCATCATATCCATTATTAATAACCATAAGGTTCCAGCCTCAGAATCTTCACACTGTTACAACATATCACCTGTCAGTATTGGTAATAATAACTGCCTTTGTCCAAACAAGTCAATGTGCTATATTCTCCTTATACTATGCGGAAGTTCTATAATTATTCTAATCTTTACGGTCATCATTGGAAACAAAATGATTCCAATTACAGAGTTCAGGTATATTGCGTGAGTCAAAATTCCAATACTGCCAGAATTTTTGTTCTTCACGGTGATAGAGCAGTTAAAGACAATGGATTATTCTCAGAAACAGTAACTGTCAAAACTTCAGTTTGCATTTTATCTGAAAATCAGACCGGTGACATATGCCTCCGCGAAACCTGAAACCTTTCAATACAAATTAATCTGTGCAAACTTCAGTTCCGAATGTACAATGAATGATAATGTTCTGTTAGAAATCTCAATTTCAAATTGATATGAAAAAGCATAACTAGAAATTGTTGTGTTGATTTCAGTAAAGCCCTAACTGGATGGACGTAAGGGTATCAGATTATCTGTTTTGGCATGGTGTATAAAATTCTGCAGCGTGACAATGCTGATGATGCTGGGAGTCAAGGGGCACCTGCCAGAACAGGTGCTCTCTAAACCAATTAACAATCAATAACTATACCTGTGCCAACAGCAATCATATTCCTTTTTTTATTGGTTATTGTACTTCAGACTACAATGGAATTTTATGATAAAATTTGACTGAAAGTTGATAATGCAGCAATTACACTTAAATTAACAAAATGCTCACGCAAAAAGCGGTACTGTGCATCTTGCAAGTTTAATATTTATGTGATAATCTCAACTTTCTGCTTTGAGGTCTTTGAGTTCACTTAGAACAAATTTTAGCAAATAAGTTTTCTCATTCTGTTTCAAAGGTGAATCATTATTTCTTTTTGGAGGGTAATTGTTGATTGCTGAAAAAAAAGTTGGTAATCTTTTACAATAGCTATATTAATAGTCAAAATGTACCATATTATGTTTGAATTGGTACATGAAATATTTAGGATTTTTGTGTATGTTATTTTCCTTTTCTGCTGTCTGTACTGAAATGTCACTACATTTTATATAAAATATTTTGAGACTTTACTAGAAAGTGGACAAGGGAGGTAATTCAGTGACTTTTTAGCTCCACTGATCTTATCTGCAACTTTAAACTAGGATGTTTATGAGGTATCAGGGATTATCCCTGGATTATCTGGATCATCCTCAAGTAGTCTTCACTAATCCTATGATTAAAATTATCTAGTCACTGTAACATATTCCTTCCTCTGACTTTTCATTAACCAGACAGCATTACTGCAAAAGAAAGATGGCATAATTTCGACTGAATCAACTTTTTTTCCACTATGCCTTGTTAGAGAAAAGACCATGTTACCATATTGAAATCAGACATCAGCTGTGTGAATGTCAAGTATTTTCAGTAATTCTATTAAAATGCGAAAATTGAAGCTTTTGCTAACAGTCCTTTATTTGTAAACTCACAATTTGAATTATTTATCATCAGTACTGACTGCCCATATGACAAATGTCCCCTTGCTGCATTTAGTTACTTTAGGTTCTAGAGAAGAGGGGAGGGTCGGGGGGATAGTGCAAGACACAGAAAGCATCCCATTCAGGCGTCACCTGGGACTGCAGGTTCTTCTAAGTGTACAGCACTGATACATTGGACCACAGTTTAACTTCTCATTTGAAAGACAATTAGTAATGTTAGTGGAGGAGCTAGGGATTGAACTTGCAACCCCTGGATTTCCAGTCCAGTGCATTACCACTGGACCACTGAATGGCTCCAAACAAATCTGTACCCCAGCAATTATATTTATTTGTGTGAAAAGGCTTAAATAAAGACACTTACTGAAATCTCAAAGAAAATGTAATACACTTAAAAATGTATATCCCAACTTCAGAATAAAGCGCTTTTACAATATGCTTCAGTCATTTTGATTCAAACTTCAAAGTTATCATTCACAGGCTATCTAATCATCCTTTTAGTAAAAACTCTTATTTCCGACCACTCCATTTCTTTTTTAAGTTTTCTTTTCCTGAATGGTCGTTTTTGATTTCACATTTTCATATGTTCTAGAAATGAACCATTTGCTCAGTAAGAAGCAGCTAACAATCACAAAGTCTCCAAACCAGCATCTCTGTTCCCCCTGTGATCACCTCACATGCCAGTGGTTTATGTGTAAATGGGTCAATGGAGGTCATGGGCAGTGAGCATGCTGACCCTTCTGATCATTTTCCAAGATTAGGATACTAGTATGCTAAATGTTCAAGTTTCAATGTAAATCACCTATAATTGAGTATTTTCTTGATTATAACAATTTTCTTGTTCACTTAGACTCATTTCATATGCCTTTACCATGGTAACTTAAATGAGATTTAAATAGATCTAAAACCCTGCCAAGATACATATTTTCAGATGTTTTCTTATGTTAGTAATAATAGAATAATTGCAAGACTTCATATTCATGAAACCTCTTGATAAGTTAATAAAGTTGAAAGTGTAAAGAATTATGTGGAAGTCTAAGATTATGTCTAAGTCAAACGATCTTTAACTTTCAATTTGAAAAATTGGCACTGCTCATATGGCTTCAGCAAGTACCAAGTGTAATCATTCAGTCGGAAATCTGGAAATATGTAAAATAAAAGATATTGTTCCTGGCATTGCAGACAGCAGCTTGTTATGTTTCAATAATGTAGAAAAGTAAGATGTTATGATGTTTTCAAACCCTGTCAGGTACCCCATCCACTGGTCAAATATATAGTTACTATAGATATGTTAGGTAGTTGACCTTTAAACCCTAAGGCTATCTATGTCCATTACATCACTGGCAACAGGTACCTGTCAATCAATTACAGTCTCATTAGAGAATTAGAACTGTCAGTCATTGTTTGTAAACATTCTCAGGCTTTTAATAGGTTACAAAAGTGTTTTCAAAATTAATTTGAAAAAAAGTCTTTATCATTCAGATCTGTATGTGCTTTCACTTAATCCTTTTTATGACATCTGAAGTTTATGTTAGGAATAGGGAAAAAAGGTTCCTAATCATATGACATGTTTATTTTGTAAACAATGTTGTCATGAAGAAGAATTCCACTGTTTGTTTAAGCAATTGTAAACAATGATTTAAGGCATTTTTACTGCAAATTAACATAGAAAATTACAGTCTTTGCATAGAAATAATAAAGATTTGCATTTTGGACATTGACATAGTGATTTTACAATTTGCATCAGTGACAATTTCATTGTGCTGTTTAGGAATGGAGCAAATGGGTGAAGGGTCTGAGAAATGAGGATTTGTCTGTGACACAAGTCAATCAAGACTGTAGCTTCCATTGTCTTGAAGGTAGTAGAGTGGAAGAATGCTGCCTGAAAGCTGTCTCAGTGTCAATTTTAAATGCAACATCTGAATAAATAACAGAACAAGCACAGAAATATTTGCTAATGCTGAAAGCCCAACAGCTGTTATTCTTTGCATTGTAAATAGAGATGTTACATCAGAAAGCAAATGATGATGAGCATTTCGGGTATGGCGTACCAAGGAGCAGCCATGAGGAACAACTAATATCCATTGTTCTCTGGATTTTTGATCAGTTCATTCTCTTTTGTTAGAAAGATATCCTCTAATGTCTTTATGTCTAATTTAACAGTTACAACTGAAGCGAACCCCATGCAGGTTTCTGAGATAGAAAAGCCATGTTTTGGATGCACTCCAATCACTTGAATCTGTCACAATTTGGCCTTTAGCAAGAACTTCAGTCATTTTCATTGGAACTGAGTTCAAGAGCCGGCACAATGGAAAGCTGCAGAAATTTTATGTTTTAGACAGAGCCCTTCACTGAGCATCTGCTAGTATTCCTCAGCCTTGATAGTTTCTATTATATGCAGCTGTAGTCAGATGTTTACTAAGACGTTAGTGTTTTTTTTCAACATTAAGACAGATACAAAGAATCTAAGTTAACATTTTGTCTTGGAAGACATAAGATCAGTTTCAAATGCTAAGGAATGTTACACGGAAGCAGTGTCAAAACTGATGTTGAACGGCAAATTCTTTCAAACATTGCTATAATGTACAACTCAGACCCATTACAAACCAGACAGAGGTCCATGCTTCAGGTTGAGTCCAAACCCCGGAAGTAACAAATGTTTGTTACAGTTTGTCTAATATCATTAATTACATATTATACTTACATATAAAGAAACTCTCAGATGTTATCTTTGTGTCATAGAATGGAAGGTAGAGGCCGCGTTGTCTCATTTCTCCAAGAGCCCATTAGCTGGGCAACTCTCCCTGGAGGTCAAGGTCACTAGTTGGTTTTTACACAGCTGGTGTAGCATTCATGATGTCGATGGCAAAATCTATCTAAAAATAAAATACAGTCATTGACAGCTTCAGTGCCTTCCTAAATCACAATGTATTTAGAAGATCCCTGTGTAATTTACAAATCAATCCATTATCCATTTTAACTGAATCTCTTTCAATCCACCTCAGTAACACAAATATTCTACACAGTTTCTTTTCACAAAGAGAGGAAATCTATGTAATTAGATTGTCTGCAATTAATCCTACACATACATTGTGAGTCCACAAAGTTCAAAAGTAACAATATAACATATTTAAAACTTTTAAAACTTTACTTCAGAATCCGGTAACTAACCATCTAAAATTGTCGCTAAGGAGTGAATTACACAGAACATCAGCATAAACAAATCAATTTCAAGAAATTTGGACAACTGGCCATCAAGTGAGGGGTGCACAAAGGGGTCCATTCAGTGCATCAACTAATCCCCTATTATTTGGCTATTTATTCTTCTCTCTGCCAGTGGTCTAGATACATGCTGGTCAGCTTTTATGATGCTTTAGAAAATGTTTTTATTAAAGTGTGTGCTGACTTCTTTTATTTCAACACGTCCTGTACAAATAATGTGTAATGCATTAAAGAAATGTGTAAATAATGGTTGGAAAAGATAAATATAGTAAAGACAGATATATGGGAGAAATTTTATTAATTTTCAACATCTTAACTAGACATATTTTATCTGAAAAAAAAAATTCATTAGAAAAATTTCAAAAAGATTAAAATCAATGCAATACTGACAATTTGGTTGTTTTTATCTGACAAGAATGGTTTAAAAATCATAAACTTCTGACATGACATTCTTAAGTGTGTTATGTCATAATTAATATCTTCTTATCATAACACTGATAAGCTTCAGTTTCCTGAAAACATGATAGGTAAATACTTTGGTAACTTCAGATTTTACAGAATTACTTTTACAGTCATGAATTAACAGTTACAATGAATTTACAGCAGTGACATCATTTCCAAAAGTTTGCAACAACCTGACCCCTATTTCTCCCTGTAGTGGCCTGGTCTGTCATACTAACCCCTTTTCATACAAGTGTATAGTTGGCCAGTGTAACACAGGCTCCTTTCAAATTTGTCAGTCAGTCCCTATGTTCCCTGGTTGATCCTTACTAGAACTCAAGAATCTGAAAAAATGGATTAGGGGTCCTGAACACACGTCCCTGAATACCCCTGTGAAAGGGTCCATTGTTGCTGAAATAACACTGTCAAACAATGGCAGCACTTTTACTTTTTGATCCTGTTTTTTGTAATTACAAGAGGAGCTGATGTTATTTTTTGTGCTTGATTTATTTCTGATAAGGGAAAGGTGATACTTAGAGGGCATGCCGATTAGGGGTTCATTGTCCCAGGTGTACATTCATAAAAAAGGGGGAGGTAGGGAAGCTGACTGCGCAAATAAATGGGTTTGTGGGAAAAAAATAGCTATCTTAAACATTACTTGGTGACCATAGAAACGCAGAATCAGATTTAAAATGATTTCCATACCTTCCCATACTTCTGCCCTGTTTCTGCTAGGTTTTATTGAAGTTTTGTAAAGTCATAAAAAAATGGACACAGTTTAACTACTTGTAAATAATGTATATATTTTTAATAACAGCAACATTTCTTTGAAACAAATTGGGTGGGTGGAGATGTCTTTTATGAGATAGTTTTATCACTTTTAAACTGATTTCAGTGAACCTAAGGGAAATCCATTGACAATCAGGAAAAATCAAAGGTAATTTAAAAGAAAGATTATTCTGGACTTTGAATTTTTTTCTTCAAACATTTATAATTTGTCAGACACTTATTTTGTCAGGCTCTCCTTTGGTAGTCAGTTTAACCTTTAATTATCCATTTCTGTTTGGTTTAATAGACTGGGAATAAACAAAATTGGAATGAAGTGTGACTAATTTATTGTTGTTATACATTCCATTAGGATTTGAATCCTACTGATGCCATGTGGCACTATTTGTTCTTCAAATACAGTTCCAGTGTGTACTATAACAGTTGTCCGAACATATCAAGTTACTCAAACCTGCCTCCATTAGAAAGAGTAGTGCCAAGGTCTCTTTTGACTCAATAATGCGGAAACATCTGCTCATAATAACAAACATTACAGAGTGATTATGCAATAAAATACCTCTTAATTTTCGATAAAATTTCTTCAATAAAAATATTTCATGAAACAGAAATGATTTCTTAAAGAAAGTGACCTTGTGAACCAGTTTTCCATTGCAAAAAAAAATTAAATTAGAGATCAGCCACTTCCATTCTTGCAGTAGTTTATACTGATAGACTATAGAAGGGTACAAAGGACCCTTTGATCCTCAGAGTTATAAAAGCCAAACTTTAAAGAGCCCTGCTAGTTTAGACAGTTTACAGTTCCTTAGGTTTTCTGTGTGGACTATTTCTTCTGAGACATAACATTTTTATACAGTAAGGGTTCATCTAAGATTGAAACTAGAACTGTGTCCATAGGACATGGATGCCCCCACTATGCATAAGTGCTCATAAACAAGAGCATGTATATCCTGTATGTAAGATTTTTTCTGTACATATACCTAAAATGATCTACAGGTAACCTTATGTACATGTTAAATTAAATTACAAATGTAAAATTTATATGTTCAATTATTTATATGGTATATAGTGAAAAAATCAACAAAGGGCCATAATTCTGTTAAATATGGTCACAGCAAAAATTCCTTCCTTTACTACCATCTACACATTAAGGTTGTTCATCCCTGGAAGTTTAAGCAAAATCTGCCATCAGGTTTAAGAGGAGTTGCGTTCACAAAATTTCTATATGGTATATAGTGAAAAAATCAACAAAGGGCCATAATTCTGTTAAATTTGGTCGCAGCAAAAATTCCTTCCTTTACTTCCATCTACACATTAAGGTTGTTCATCCCTGGAAGTTTAAGCAAAATCTGCCATCAGGTTTAAGAGAAGTTGCGTTCACAAAATTTCTATATGGTATATAGCGAAAAAATCAACAAAGGGCCATAATTCTGTTAAATTTGGTCGCAGCAAAAATTCCTTCCTTTACTTCCATCTACACATTAAGGTTGTTCATCCCTGGAAGTTTAAGCAAAATCTGCCATCTGGTTTAAGAGGAGTTGCGTTCACAAAATTTCTATATGGTATATAGTGAAAAAAACAACAAAGGGCCATAATTCTGTTAAATTTGGTCGCAGCAAAAATTCCTTCCTTTACTACCATCTACACATTAAGGTTGTTCATCCCTGGAAGTTAAAGCAAAATCTGCCATCCGGTATAAGAGGAGTTGCGTTCACAAAATTTCTACATAGTATATAGTGAAAAAATCAACAAAGGGCCATAATTCTGTTAAATTTGGTCGCAGCGAAAATTCCTTCCTTTACTACCATCTACACATTAAGGTTGTTCATCCCTGGAAGTTTAAGCAAAATCTGCCATCCGGTTTAAGAGGAGTTGCGTTCACAAGATTTCGGGACGTACGGACAGACGTACGGACGGACGGACAGATGTACGGACGAACGGACAAGTGCAACGCTATATGCTCCCCACTTTGTGGGGGCATAAAAATTCTTGTAAAACAGTGAAGGGAGAGATACCTTTTAAGTTAGTGTCAAACGTCACAATTCAAAATGTCTTCCAGTCTCCCACTCTTACAATTGGCTCACAGTGGATTTAGCAAATGTCAGACCAATTTGTCTGAAAAAAAGAAGAAAATTTCATGTTCATATATTCATGTAATGAGACTGTTAGTGCTTTTTAAGACTCCAAAGACAGGATGTGTGGATCTACCAAAATTTACAGGTTCAAACCCCAACAGCTAAGTCTGACCATGACCTTGTACTGTAACTACTTCTGATTCAGAACAATTTGTTTAATTAATCTGTATACTGTTGTCAACAACTGTTTTTGCCTTTATAACCAGAATGGACTATGATCCTATTGAGTTTTCTATAATATTACTGTTATTCCATTAATGATAATTATATGGTACAGTTCAAATTAATGAAGAATAGTCCATTTGGTAAGGGTTGATTATATAACTACAATTCTTTATAAGGAATTTTGTTTCACTATTTATTTTTATTGGAAAAATACTTTATCACTTTTTTTTCAAGTGATTTGATAGATGCCCTGAAACCAAGATTTGAAAAACAAAAACTTTGAAAATTTGTTTTTTCTCAACTGACTAGATAAGAACCAGAAAGCCTGCAAATCAGTTTCAAAGCAAGTTAAATGGAAATTGGCATAAACACTGGCAACTACCAGAATATAGGACAATAAGTAAAACGAGTTAAGTAAAACGTAAACTTTTGATGTCAGTAAGTTGGATTGTCATAGAAATATGTCATATATACTTTGTTCTTAATCATGTAGACAGAAACTGTCAGGTTTGTTCTAATTAAATATATTTAACTTGCTACAGTAAGGTCAAGTTGCTAATAAAATGTTGTTGTTGTTGTAGTAGTAACACCAATCAAAAAATTTGATTTTCATGTGTGTCTCTTAAATTTTAAATATTTTCAGATTTTTGGTGGTTTAGTAGATTAACTCAATTGAAAGTTTAGCTTGCCTTTTTAAAAAAATGGTCAAAAATTGGGAAAAACTGCTGAAGTTCCCACACCAATATTGCTGGGTTTTCAGACAATCTGACGATATAATCAAACCATGTCCACTACATTTATAAATAAAATACAATTTCCTTGCCACTGAATTATCACTTAAACAAGAAATACTTTCAGTTATCATCACTGACTGTGATAACTTTTGACACCCATAGAAAACTGCTGTCAGCTATGTCTAGATACTCGATATAGAAAGGTAAATGTTTTTATAATTTTCTGTCAGTTGTGGTCAACAACTTGTGATATACACAGAGACCCAAGGGATTTAGTCCAATGACTCCCTGCATGAGAGAACTGTATTTGCTTTTTGTCTGTTTGGCAATGCACAGGTATACAGTGACAATAATAGTCATGTTATGCACACCCAAGATATTTATCAGCTGCTTACAACTATTATTCACTCTTGGGGTGCTATGTATGTTGTATTCCTGAAATAGCAAAGTATTTCTAATGCCTACAATTTAATATGGCTTTCTCTGTCAAAAGTCCTTGCCGTATGTGATAAATTATTCAGTAAAGGAAACATGTAACATTTAAAGATCATGTGATCCAACCATCTTAGTCTTATTTCTAAGGGTTTTTGGATGTTTTAGCTTTTCTGTGAATGGAGGTGCAAAAATTGTGTTTGCTGTAGATTTTCCTTTATACGTTGAAATTTCTGCTTCCTATATTTTTATAAAAATCTGTTCTAATCATCAAAACTTAATCTTTTGATGTGCCAATTAACTTAAACATCTAAGCTATTTACATAATTTTCTGCCTCATAGGTCAGACTGTGCAATGAATGAAACCCCTCACTTCAGAAGTACTGTGTGTCTATGTTTTTCTCATCAGCTTCAACAAGCCAAATTCCCAGCCCTGACTGTATAATTTACTGGCTCAATGGCCACATAGAGAAACTATAGATGCTTTTGACTGTTTTGATACATGTATAACATGGTCTGCTGGATGAATCTACAAGACAACTTTATGTTCCACGGGGTCAGATCACCACTCATTACCTAGTATATATCAAGCACAATTAAATTTCAATTATCTGACACTGCCTGTATTCTAAACAGGAGTGCTTTCTGAGGTCAAACCAGTTGATTCATGAGAAGACACATTTTGAGAAGATACATTTTGAGAAATATCTAAGCTTAGTTTCTTCAAAGAAAAAAAACAGACAAGCTTCACTAGTTGCGTCTTTTAATGTTTTTGATGCTTGTTAAACAATAAGTAAAGATTCAAAATTTTACAATCTTATAACTGATGTCTGAAGCAATAAATGAACTGAACTGTGTTTCTTCAAATGTAGACAAATCCAAGTTAACAACTTTACGCAGTGTTGAGCTTTGGTCAAGACTGTAGCAGTGCACAGTAAAATCCTAGCCAACACATCTGAATCGCTCCCCCACTTTCTCCATCAAGATGACTGACAGAATCTGTATTTAAAAAGTGTACTAACTGCTTTTAAAAGAGAAAAGCTAAAATGATACTTTGGCAATTAGATTTAATGAGAATTTTAAAGATTTTTTTCTTGTACTTGTTTCAGAAAATACTAGTCACTGTTTTAATAAGCCACCTGTTAATGGTGGTAAAAATTAATAGGAAAAGAAAACACGTTCTGGGAAACATTTTCTAGATGAAAAGAAGGGAAGTGTTCTTAAACACTTGAAAATATGGCTTAATCAAGACCATGTCCCTGTTAAAATGATTACTGGACTAAATCAACAAATAAACTGTAATTGATGGCTAGTTAGACAGTACAACACTAGCTGATCACAGAAAATGTCTGTTTTTATTAAATTTATCTAATATCATTACAAGGAATGTTAAATCCATTACACATGTCATCAAAGAGAGACCTGATTTTGATAGTGAGTTAGTCCTGTTTTCAGTAATTGAATTTATAATAAAGGCTTGATTTTCCCAGACACAAGATAGTGCAAGGTTCTGGAAGCAAGGAAGTTATGTCCCTTTTTTAGGAGGGGCAGGATGGATCAAGTAGTTGAGTTTGCAAGGAGACTAAGGTGATAACATTTTTGATACTGTTGAATTTGTTGAAAAGTTGAATTTGATAGCAAGATGTCACTTTCCCTCATTTTAGAGTTTTTCAAAATCCAAGGAAAAGTAATTTACTATTAGAGTTCTTACAACTTTTTAAAGAACATATTAAATTGGTTTCAGTGTGAAATAATTGTATGTTTAATTAATAATGGGTTACAAAGTTTTTGGATCATAATAACCAAGAAGACATTTATTTAATTTTTTTTCCCTTTTGAAACCTTTTTGAAGTCATAAAATTTAAGTATTGGAATTAATTTTGTCATTAAATCAAAATCAATACCAAAGTTTCTGATGGAATTTCCATTTGCTAGTAATTTCCTGATAAATCATTGCTGTTTTTTCACAGATTGAATGTCAAGAAAAAAAGCTTTTATATTACCAGTAATCGTATTTTTACAGCTCAACTCAGTGGTAAAGTTTAGCCTGGCCTGTTTCAGCTGCCCATGTCAGATTCAGAAAATACAAAAACAATCAATTTAGCCAAAAACAACTGTAACTCTCTTTGTCTCCTACAAATTATATGGACCTTAAATCC
This sequence comes from Cyclina sinensis, assembly GCA_012932295.1. Lineage (NCBI taxonomy): Eukaryota > Metazoa > Mollusca > Bivalvia > Venerida > Veneridae > Cyclina > Cyclina sinensis. The sequence goes on along the minus strand of JAAONU010000014.1, from coordinate 3,116,418 downwards.
ATGGTTTTTTTCTGTGACAGTTGTATTTAAAAGTTTTGTCATTTAGAAAATTATTGTGATTTAATGTTGTGTTTATTATTAAGTACATGAATAATGAGCTTTATTCTTGAATAAAAGACTTGTAAAATTTCCCAGGCTTTTGAGAAATGGAACTAAGTTAAATCAAAACACTTTGATGGAATTGGTCAAAGCTTGATTTTGCATATAATGTTTTAAAGATTGTTACCAAAAATCAAACACAAACTGTGACCAGTTCACTTGATTGTAATCTTGTTCTGTTTAATCAATGTTGATTCTGTGACAGAGAAGTTAAAAGGATTAAAGACATTGGCAATAGTTTCCATATTTGGAAATAATAATTGGTAATCACATATGTTCTTAAAGGGATCAACTGAAAAATAAGGGATCATCTGTTGTTTAGGACCAGAAGGGGGCAGATTGTCTAGCAGACCTAAGGCCTTCATTGCATAATCCTGAAAAGGGCAATCAAAAGGTTCAGAGGGCCTTTGATTAGTTTCATTAAATGTTTTTGGAATTATTTTAGGCTTACAAATCCTTCCGAACTTAAAGTATTGTCCATCTATTTTTGGGTGACTAGAAAAATTAATAGACAACAGTGTTTTTGGTGTACTAGCTGTTCAAGTAACTTTCATTTAGTCATGAAGATGGCTGATTTACCAGTTTGATAACATGATAGACCTTCACCAGGCTGTATATGTAATGAGATCGTGACAAGTCAGAAAACATTTTTTAAAACATCATTTTTCATAATTCATGGCACACTTTCTCTTCTATAGTTTGATCTCTGAAAATAATTGCCGTCCTGTATGATTTTATGGAAGTTGAATACAAAAGTAAAGAGTATGTAGTGAAAAATTATTGTTTAAAGTAATTATTTATAGTTCAACAGGAATGCTTACTTCAGGAAAGAATGCCCTTTTTTAAGCTTAATTCTCATGCCTTTATAAGTTCAGTCCTAACTTTCTTAAATATGGTACGAAAAATCGGACTTCAAAAATTTTTTCCCTTTTAAATTTTATTGTAATTGGTATAAAGAGTGTAGAAAACTGGAGACTTACATTGTTATATTTATATGTATTTCAAAATAAAAACGTGACATTAAATGCTGATATCGGTTAAATGTGATGGAGATAAAAATACACAAATCATGCTGGGACATAAACTGTAACCAGATTTAAACAGTAAATGGGATTAAAATATATTTTTTACAGTTCAGTTGCAGATTTAGTATTTTTCATGACACATCAAGATTTAGTTTCATTCAACCATTGAACTGATGCAGGTATCAAATATTTATGGGATTATAACACATTGCTGATACACTTAACACTGTTGGAAGTAAAAATACCTTTAGACCCTGAACGCCACATCAGTTGAATATGAAGAAACGGAAAATTTTTTTTTTTTTTTTTCAATACTGGTCTGTCAATTAACATGAATTTAGCTTAATATTTCTTTTTGATTAAAGAGAAGTTAATATTATATTGTTAACTATGGAAAAAACATAGTATTATGTGTCTATACACCTTGAAAAATTAATTCTAACAAAATTCAAACCCAATAAAGAGTGGTGAACTCAGCAATTGAGCTACCAAGCCTTGTTATAACTGCCCCTGTCAAAATAGTAACAGTTATATTAACAAAGTATCTACACTAATGAATGAATAGGGTAATTTTTTTAATGATAAATTTTTAAGTCTGTTAAACTTTTTCTTTTATATGCATTGTCGACCCATCTTTGAGTCAGTTGCTTAAAATTTACATGCAAAATGGTTGTGGAAACATTATGAAGGCTCCCCACTCGATTTGTTCAGAATTACCTAAAGTTGTTATACTAAGAGTTGGTACAAAGGCTTTCTCTGGTAGGAATGTTCTCTCAAAAGAACAAAATAGTTCCAAATAAAGACAATTCCTGATTTACTAAGAGTTGGTACAAAGGCTTTCTCTGGTAGGAATGTTCTCTCAAAAGAACAAAATAGTTCCAAATAAAGACAATTCCTGATTTACTAAGAGTTGGTACAAAGGCTTTCTCTGGTAGGAATGTTCTCTCAAAAGAACAAAATAGTTCCAAATAAAGACAATTCCTGATTTCAGCACAGAGTATGCCAGTACCTTTACCATCATAGAACAAGCAGCTTTAACAAGATTTAATGAGAAATGTATTATCTGATAATATTTTAACACCCATTCAGCAGCAGGGTGCATAATAATTACCTGTTCCAACATTGATTAACAACATGGTAACAGATGATTCACTCTGGTTTCAGTTAAAAATTTGGTACAGAAATAAAATATTCTAGCTTAAAGATGTATTTATAGAACAATGGTGACAGCAGAAATGTGTGACATCATTTAAAGAGCGCTCAAACAGATGGCATTTTTTCTTAAATTGGAAACAAAACTTCAAAGTTTTGCCACTGTCATCTGTTGAATTCAAAACTGATTGAGCTGATTTTGCTGAAGTGTAAATGTTTGTTTTAAACCCTGTATTAATAAATGTGTTCAAAATAATCCAGTTATTTAGATCCTCAATAAATACACCAGCTTGTAACAGTCTCGAATTACAGTGAAAATGTGAGACCTTTTTTTTTTCTTTTTTACAAAAGCATATGAATTCCAATCTGTAAAAAGAGGTTAAAATTCAATTTCATTACATCTTTACTGGTAAAAATTTTACAAACTATAAAACAAAAAACCACTGAATATTAATTTTGTTTTGTTTACTAGGTGTAGTTAACAAGTTTTTTGTTGTTAAATTTTGAAAAACAAGAATGTTAAAACTTTACAACTAAAAATAGACAATGTTTCTTTGCTTTGTATTTTCATTGAAAAAATTTTGTGATGCTTTTAAATTTGTTTGTTAAACAATGCCAAGATCTTTAACATTCAAATCACCAGCTATTTTACATCTTAAACTCATTTTTTAACCTCTTTCATTTAAGAGTCAGCTGTGGCGACAGTGGCAGTATTTAATGAGTAGTGACCATTGTCCAGAATTAGTAATTAACTTTTTTCTAAAGAAGCCCCTGTTTTTCTCTCCTGATGTCCCCAAAAACATTAGGGCTATCTTAAATCATTAACAATTTTCCCTTTCATTGTAAAGCTTTGATCACCATATCGGACTTCCTTCATCAATGTGTAGTTAACATGTTTTATTCATTCACAATTATCAGTGTCTCGATAATGAATAATGGTGATCAAACCTTAACAAATTCTGCGTCTATTTTTTGTAATCTTATTTTTTGATCAACCTGACACTCTCGGCGACAAAAAAGTCTAAGTATGTTATTAATGAATTTCTGAATAACTGTCCCCTTTCAATTTTCTCGTAAAGATTGGTATGATTTTATCATCGAAGGAAAACACAAAATAGTTAAAAGTTTAGTGACAGTGTGAAGTCATTATAAGGTTAAACAATGAAACAAAGAGTTGCTTTATTTTTCATGGCTTTGAAGCTTAAAAATAATAGTTATGAGGAAATTTTGGCCAATAATTATTAAGAAAATAATATTCTATTTCGGAAGATCATTTTTCTCTTTAATGTAACTCTTAACAAACTAGTTTAGGCTATATAAGTTTTAAGACCAGTTAGATTATAGTAGTAAGCTGCATGAAATAATAATCGCATGACATTTATTCATTTTCTTGGAATTGCAAATTGCTTGTTAGTGAATAATAATATACATTTGACACTTTCAGCAGGGCATTTTGCAAATATCTTAGTCTAACAATTTCCACATTTAACTGCAGTAAAAAAAAAAAATGTAAGGGAGGTAATCTATGCAAAATTTGGAGAATTTCTGTGTAAGGGAGGTTACTATCTCCAGTCTTCATTTTTTAAACACTAATGGTTGCTTCCCTTGGCATGACCACTGAGATTCACAAATTTTAACCATTAAATAATCAGATTAAAGGACAGTGTTTAGTATATATATTTCTTGCTATACGAAACAATTATTTCAATTCATGTACAGTATTTTCCTATCTTAATGGAACAGCTCAACTTATTAGGTATAAAACCTCCATACAGCAAAGATTAAAGCAGTTCAGACAAGAAGATTCCAGTCCACTAAATGAAAGTCAAAACATATTGTACAGGGGATTTTCCTGTATAATTCATCATAATGTCATATAGTTAAAATATACAATGAGTTTTCCTCATTATAAGAAACACAGTTCCAGTTTTAGCCATCATATTATATTATAATTTATTTATTAAGATAATTCTTTAATTTTATTAAAATACCTTAAAATGCGGTATCCTTTTTTCTCTTTTTTTTCAGAATCACAAAATTTAATATATCCAATACAAATTAGTATCCATATACAACAAAGTCAAACACACTCTGAGTAAACCATGTTACACAATAAAAACATACCATAAATTAACAAACATTCAACATTCTGTGTTGAAGAAGTCATAAATTCACAAAAATGTCTCAGAAATTTCCCTAAGGGCCTGAATATAAAATGATTTGAAAACAAAAGTACAAAATCTTCTCTTTATTCTTGACAAGTATTTGAGTACCTCAGGGTGTCATAAAGCACAGGTTTGACATTTTTCTGTATTTTATCTCTGACCATTATCAGTGTCTGGTCTGACCAGTATGTTACTTATATATTCCTTAATAGATGTGAACTTTGGCTATTTCTTCTCAGTAATGATTACTTGGTGCAGTAATGGAGTTTTAATGATTTGAAATTTGTGTAATCAAAGTTCTGTACTTAAGGAATTATATTTCTTTTTGTTCTGTATGCAAGAGGAGATATAAAATGGAGACTTTAAAAGCCCTTTTAACACTTTCTTTTACACTGTTTCACAGCCACACTGCATTTAAAGCAAAAGGGTTGCAAGACAGAGTGCCTTTGGTTTCAGTAGTTAAATTCTAGTTATTTTTGTTAACTGCAGTCTAGAACTTCCATTAATATTTCAGTTTAATTTTTCCTAGTATCAAAATTTCAACTTTTATTACAACTAGCAGTATAACCACTCCTTGAAAAACAGTTTGATTAAAATAGATACAATATCTTCAACATTTTTTGTCAAATACATAAAACCTTATTGATAAAAATTTTAATTATCTATTTCAATGCTCATTTCATGTTCCTGTATTTATTAACTAAGGGAAACAATCCATTTTTGCATAATAAAAAGGGGAAAAAAACATGGTTCAAGGGAAGAAACTCTTTAGGTATTATAATAGTGCAGTCTGTATGTCTTTCCCTTGTATTTTCATTTTACTGAAATTTTTAGAAACTTACAGTCAAACAGAACCCCTTGCAAATCATTAAAAGTTGATCATTTAACAGGGGAAAAAAATAAACTGTTCACTTTTAGTAATTGAAAGAACAATCACAAAAAAATTATTTGTAAATGCATTTTCTAAAAAGCTGGACCAAGTGTTGTAGGAGTTAAAATCAATTTAAACTTAAGAGAAAAATGAAGTATATTTGATTTTTTTTTTTAATATATCAAAACCAGCGTATAATATTTATTTTCGCTGTTATCTGCAGGATTTGCAAGTCAGTTCTCAGTGTTTGGTCAATTTGGTGAATGAGCAGATAAAATGAACTATGGCAGTTTAACAGGCACTAACGACCAGTAGAAATACGACATTCAATTTTAAAAGTTTCAATTTTGAGTATTCTTCTTGTTTTCAGCGACAAGAGGCAGAATGGGTTGGACTGTCAATCAAAGAGGCTCTGGAAAAAGCTGAGAAAGAAATTGCTGACAAGCCCACACATCCTCTTCATGATCTGATTACCAAACAGTTCTTGAAGGAACTTGAAGGTATTTTACTGGTTTTATCATCCCCAGCCTTTGCTAAAAACTGTCATCAGTCTAGGGATTCACACATGTGCACTAAATCAGACAAGTGGTCTCAGAGCTGGGGAAATGTTCTTTGAAAAAATTATTACAGATATCAACAGATTTGCTGAAGTGGTGGTTATCATTGTTGTACAGCTTACAATGACTGAGATTGCTGCTTTCCCATTTCTCTCCATTTCTGTTACAGTGTTTAAATGTGAAATAATGCTGTAGACTTTATCATCGTAGCAAACTTGTCATGACTACTTATAGTTGTCCAAAAACAAGCAGATTGTATAAAAATGTTCTCTCAGCAACATGTGCATTAAATTGATTAAATAATTTAAGTAACCTATAAGTTTCTTTCAAATATACAATGTTTTTCAGATTTCCTTGCCAAACAGGAAGCTAATGAAAGCACAAGCAGTTGGACAGAAAGTGAACCTGGAACACCAGAGTAAGTCAACTACTGCCTTCATAAATGCAATTCGCTGGAACTGAAAGTGATTAGACTTTGCCACCAGTATAGAGTCAGGCCAGTCTGCACATCCATGCAGTCAGGCTCTATACTGTTGGTAGCTCCATTCTTTTTTATTTTGAAAATGAAATCCCTTAAACTTTGAATGGACTGTTCCAAATTCAAAGCTCAGCAAATCCATTACAAAAATTCAGCAGGTTCAGGGTTAAACTGTCTACTATTACAGTGGGTTAGGTTTTCATGTTGCTCCAAAACCTCTTGGACTGGAGTTGCGGGAGTAACCGCTGCCTAGTGAAGTTTTTATACTATTTAAATGATCATATTTAAAATAAAAAGAAATTATAATAATTCTAATTTATCATCATAATTGTTTTGTTTTAATCATTTTGGTAAGTGATAAAATTGACATAAAAATAATGACAAAAAAGATATATTACATGGTCTTGCTAGGGTCGTGATTTGCACGATGGCAGTAGTTGGGACGAACCATTAAACCCTTGTCCCCTAAAACATAAAATAGGTAAACTCTGCTTTAAAATACATAACCAAAACAGATGTAAGAACTTCATAAACTTTAGGGCAAATGTCCAGCACAGGTGCTGTAACTTGTCTGTCCTTTAAAATGTGACATATATATTTGTAAATTCCAGTTTAGGCCATCAGTTTAATTTATAACAAATATTTGTTCCACATTTTTTTGTACAAGTTAAGAGGAATGATAATTATTCAAGCAAACATCTTTCTTATTTTCAAAATGATTTTATTTAAGAATTAATAAACATTTGAATTTCAAAAGGAGAAATCTGATTTTTAAGGTCAAAAAGAAATTCTTTGACCTCTTGAATAAATTCCAGATTTTAAATGGTTTAAATGTTTTGTTTTCATTGAGATTTTTAGTGATATTCATGAAAAATTAACACAGGTTTGTATAAGATTTTGGAAGTTTTCCAAGAAAAAAAAAGGTCATGTTAGCTCACCATACTTCAAGAACTATCAGTCAGATTCAATGTTAATGTTCTAAGGGACTCAACTTTACCAACAGATGTGAAAGGGTGCTTTATTTGATACCGTGTTTTCTTGTTTCATGGCTTGATAAAATGTCTTTAACTCTTTTAAAATAGGGCATTTTGTGTGGCAATGAAATAATAAAAAATCTAAAGTTAAGTTCAGCCATTGACTATGTAGCAGTGACCATTTACATCGAACAGCCACAACAAGTATATCAATTACATGTTGTTTGTAAGCGGTATATGTCTTTTTGAACTTAACACGGCTGACTCACAGAATTTAGCTTTAAAATATTTTTCTTTAAAATTAAAGAGAGTTAATGTGCTATAAAACAAGAAATGTGTCACAGACGTAAATGCCCCCAAAACAAGGCAATGGTAGCTTATAACTTGATGTTACCTTGATCCTTTTTGAAAAAAAAAAATTGCAGTCTGTGAAAACTAGAACTGCCACTGCACTGGCGTCAAAAACCACTGAATGGCACTTTTTCAGTATGGTATTGATAAAGGAACATGTTACTTTATGCCCCAGACTAAAATGAAATATGAAAAATTATAAAGGGCAATAATTCCAAAATTATGCAAAACAGAGTTATGTTTCTTGGCACTGCACCTCTCCTCAATGAGATCTATATATCTATGAAGTTTCAAGTTGATACCTTCAATACTTTTTACTTATGGCCCGGAGAAACAAAACCTGACAGCACTAAAATTATGGAAAAGAGAGTTATGGTTGTTAGGCACTGCACTTCTCCTTAATGAGATCTATTTATCTATGAAGTTTTAAGTTGATACTTCTAATGCTTTTTGAGTTATGCCCAAACAAAAATTAAGTATGAAACTTTTCAAGGGGCAATAATTCCAAAATTATGGTAAAAAAGAGTTATGATTCTTTAACAATGCACTTCTGTATAATGAGATCTATCCATCTATTAAGTTTCAAGGTGATACCTCCAATGCTTTTTGAAGAATGCCCTCTACAAAAATCAAGTATGAAAAAATTCAGAGGGCAATAATTCCAAAATTATGCAAAAGAGAGTTATGGTTCCTGGGCATAGCACTTATCCTCAATGAGATCCTTTTATCTATGAAGTTTCAAGTTGATACCTCTAATAATTTTTGATTTATGCCGCAGACAAAAATAAAGTATGAAAAATTTCAACCAGCAGTAATTTCAAATTATGCAAATGAGAGTTTTGGTTCTTAGGCACTGCACTTTCCCTCAATAAGATCTATTTCTATATGAAGTTTCAAGTTGATACCTCCAATACTTTTTGAGTTATGCCCTGGACAAAAATCAAGTATGAACAATTTTAATGGGAAATAATTCAAATATTATGCAAAAGAGAGTTATGGTTCCATGGCACTGCACTTCTCCTCAATGAGGTCTATTTATCTTTGAAGTTGATACCTCCAATACTTTTTGAGTTATGCCCCGTACAAGCAGAAATGACAAAGGGAGATTATTCCAAATGTAAGTGAGCTGGAGTTATGGTTCTTGTGCATTGCAATCCGCCTCATCACCAACAACCTATATTCCAAGTTTCCAAGAAAATGGTCAGAAAACTGAAAAGGAGAGACAACTCAACAATTAGCTTGGCTAGAGTAATGGCTATTGTGCACTGCACATCTCCTCATTGCCATCAAGCGATATTCCAAGTTTGAAGACAATGCCCTGTATACTTTTGGAGTTATGCTCCAGACAAAATGGGGACGGACAGACGATTTGATTACTATTTGCCTCCCTTTGGGGGCATAAAAACATAATTTTTATGTTTCTGTACAATCATGAAAACTGATGAAAAAAGAATTTCATTTCAACAGGATTCGAACCCATGCCCTTTTGGTCAGTAAAATTAAGGGTGGCAAGCTAAACCACTGAGTCACAGAGACATGTTAGTGCTATCTGTCAAAATTAACAATATAAACAAATAATCTACCCCATGACTAACAAGGTAAATCTTTTTAAAGATAAAAGTGTGTAAAGCTTCATATTGTGATGTGTTTCTGTAACAAAAAATCAACAGTTACTTAGTTTCAATGATGTTCTTCACAATTTCTATATGTATAAAGATTTTCTTTTTTATGCATTGTCAACACATCTGTGAGTCTGTCGCTTTAAATCTTACAAAAATGAACCTTGCAAAACATTAGTCCGTAAATGTACTTAACGAAGCCACTCTACAATTCAAATGTATAACACACTCTGGTAGTTTAAAACTGTCTTGAAGTTGCTCAAAAACTTCATCAATCAGTCAATGGTTTTGAAAGTTGAACATTTTTTTATTATTAAACTTTTTGTCATGCAACACAAATTTTGCCAGTACATGTATTTCATGATCTCTCAACATGAAAGTCTCAAAGGAAGATTTCACTGTTCAATGTTTATAGCTTTTTTAATACATACCTTTTTTAATACATACCTTTTTTTCTGGAAGCAATGTCTTTTTCATTTCAGAGTAAAGAAAGAAACCTCCTCTGGCTTATTCTCTTTCCTCCAGCGAAAGAAACCTACAGAGGAGAAAAGATAAACAGGGCTACCTCAAGTTTTGTGTTCTGTGTACAAAATTCTGGCAGTTAGTGATCGTTAAATAACTGGCTACATTGCTACACATAGTGACAGTTAGACAGAAAAACACATAGTAACAGTTAGATAGAAAATAAATACCTTGAAATAAAACCAGCTCTTTGAAAATCATGAACAGAATTCAGTTAGTCATCATTATTACAGATTTTGTTTTGAAAATTCTTTGGGACTAAACCTTTAAAAGGATGAGCATAGTTTCTTTTTACCTACTCATTAAGTGATGGTGGCTACATCATGTAAATTGTTACATTTTACTCTGTCTTGTAGTAACACAACTTTGAAATAATTTTCATCTGATTTCCACAGCAAATGTTTAAAAGTTTTGAAAGAAAGAAAAATCTTTTGGCATAAATATCTGTTCACTGATGATGTCTTTTCTGTCTAATAGTTTCAGATCACAATTTCAGGCAAAGTTTTGGAATGAAAATAAACTAAACAATTTTGTGTTTGTTGTCATTTAGTTGTTAATAAATAAAAACTGTCTTAATGCCTTTTCCTGGCTAGAAGAAACAGAAGGCACAGTTAAAATATCTTGTAGAGTACCACAAGGCTCTTTCCTTCATCTGTTCCTGTTTGTACTGAAGTGGTGACTTTGGATAGGGCAACAGCTGGTGCATGGCTAGCTCAGAAGAGCTGCACACTAGTGTCCAATGGCTTGTGGGTCAAGGGTTTTTCTCTGATTTTGGTGAAGCAGCCATTCCCTTCAGGTAGGGCAAAACCTAAGAACAGAAAAAAGATATCAGGGGAAATTTCTTACAGATGAAAGCTGACCTTAGCTTCAGTGATGTAGTACTGAGAGTAGAGCAATATTTATAGTGTATTTTCTAACTGTATAAAATAGAAAATATAAAAGACGAAGCAAAGTCTCACTAGTCTCAAACTGCTGGACAGTCGTAATATCTGAGGAATTTGCAACAGACCAGCTACTCTGAGTCTCTGATTCATGAGGCACGTATTCTGCTTGATCTCCTGCAGATAAGAACCCGACAGAATAAAGTGTTTTAAGACCTTCAGGATTCTTATTTTTAATCTTCTTGTAGAAATGCCAGTTGTGCAACATTTTGAGAACTTCCAGTAGCAAACAAATTCCACACACAGAACACTGCAAATTTGGTATCGATATTTCCTTTAGTACATGATGGTATATAAGACTTGATATCATTCACATACTGGATGCAGATTTTAGAATCAATTAAAGTTTGTTACGTGTTTCCACTAGAAAAACTACTTGTTTTTATGCAAATACCAAGCAACAGAATTTTTTTTATTTTATGTTTTTTGTTTGTTTTTGTTTTTTTGTTTTTTTTTTGCAATCTCTTGAAATAGACCCGTATGTCTACCTATATGCCTTCCACCCACCATGTCTCTTCTCCTAGAACAAATACGATACATGTATAAACATAGAAAAATAAAGACAAATCATGTCAATTTACTGTTTACAATAGATTTCCAACAGATCTATTTCCTTTTTCCTCCTCTACTTAGCTTACTATATGATTTAAAAGAAAATTTTGGAAAGCTGTAAAAAGAAAATTGGTATGACTTAACCATTCCATTACCTTGTAATGGTGGTTTATTGGGTCATGTTGTATGAGCATGTTTTCGGGGCAAAAAGGTGAATGGTTGATAGCACCACAAACTCTTGTGACTATTGTGTTTTTGACCTTTTGGCTTTTCACCATCTTACAGAAAAAATGTGTGTTGATTTTTTCATCTGCTGGGGCCAAATATAGAAAACACAAAAAAGTGTTTGACCATTCGCATTTTTGCCTGCCATGCAAAAAACTGTACTTTAGTGTCTTTGCATGGCAATGCCAAAAGGTAAAAGATCGTAGGTGACTTTGTCATGTGTTTAACCTTTCACATTTTGTCCCACCAGACGACGAAATGAAAGGTCAACAAAACCACAACAGCTTTAGTGTGGCGGAGTAAAAGATAAAAAAATTGACAAAATCACCATTTGTGGACCTTTCACCAATCCACATGAAGACACACAAGGTATAATTTTTTGTGTGGCCAGGCAAAAGATTGAAATCACAAAAAACGGCCAAATGAGTCATGTTTTCGCAATAAATCTGTTGAGTTTTCATGTCAGTCAGATTGTCGAAAACAAAGTCATGGCTTGTTGTGTTTTTGACCTTTTACATTTTTGCCTGAAAATATGGGATTCAGTGGTATCTGCTAATCTGATTAATTGCAGAAATAGAGTGCCCAAGGTGGGACTGGAACCCATAGACACCATTCTATAGCTTTACCAACTGAGTTAGTTGAGCACCTGCTGTGGTGCTTCTCCAGGTCCAAACTACACCCTCCCACTTTTACCTGCTATGTCCAAGCAAGGTTATGCTGTCCTGCCAATTAATACAGACACCAATGAGTTCTCCAAGCTGGCATCAAGGTGGACACTTGTATGTAGCTCAATCAACCAAGCTAGTGGGGCACCTACTATGGTTCTTGTCAACATCTCCACTACACTTCATTCTCTAGACTGCTCATATCTTTTACTATTAAATCAGGTGAAGTAAACAAAGCAGGGAAATAGCATGTGGTGCTTGAACCAACAGGAATTCTTTTTTTCTATGAATGGTTGGAAATCGGCCCTTTCCCCTGGAATTCCCCCCGCCCCACCGAAAAATTGGTAGGAAACGCGCCTAGCTCTGTGGGCTCCAGCTCAGAGTTTTACTTCAAAGACTATAAGAATCATAAAGACCAACTTACTAAATATCAACTTAGAAGGTTCCTTCTTAAGATATTTTACCTAAATAATTCGTCTGCTTGAGCGTGGTAATTGTGTGGTATGTACGTGCAATGTGTCAAATTGTCCCGCCTTTAAGTAACGGTGCTAACTTCAGACTTCAAAATTGTGATATTTTCCTTTAGGGTTACCCAGAACAAAGCATCGTCTTAATTTTCCAGGCGAAAAACTGTTTAAAAAGATAAAGCATTAATAGAAAAGTAGAATTCCATGTGTATCGTGAAAATATGTCAACTTAAATCACAAAGAAGCAGGATATTCAGTTACTTATCCTAGTCAAGATTTTGTGCAATAGCCACATGTGAAAATTCTAGTCGAAAGACCCTGCGTTTAATGATATAGAAAGGAAACTGTTTGGCTATACATTTTAATCAATAGATATTGCCATATATATCTGTAGAGAAAAAAAATCTTTGTTCAGCCACTGCCATCAAACAGTACACTAAACGAGACATTTCACTCTTTTAAATACAGGATAGAACACACAGAAAGCAATACTAGTATTTAGAGTTTGAGAAATGATAAAAACTATAAAAATAGAGTTTCAAATTTAGTGCGTCCGTATGGCAAACCTGACACGGAAGTATTGGATGCATTCTTAAACACTAAATATTTCCTTTTCTGACATTAAAATGGGTGTGTTTTTCAATAAAGCACGTGACCGGAGCGTGCGATTTGTCAGTTCCCAATCTGTAGTCATTGTGGACAATTAATCATGACTGGTATTGATTTCACGACGTCGGCCTCCTGCGATGTCTGGGTCCGCCCCTAAATCATAATAATCAGCCCCCTACTAGGTTGCCTGCTGTGCATGTTTAGCATGAATATTGTTATCAAAAAGTGAGCATTTCCAGGAGTCATAACGTTAAACTGTCACGCAGAAATTCAAGCCTGTTTAACTTAAGAGTGAGATATAAAATTTAGTTGTTCTTTAATTCTTTCTGACCAACCTGTTTAGGTCTTATTATACTAAATTGTTCTCACAAGTCTGTACAGTTTTCCAAAAGTTTCGTCCAGTTTTGTTTTGACCTACAAAATACACTTGCTGATAGCTTCATGCAGAGAAACCAAATTGTTCATCAACGATTTAGACAGAATTTACTTTTCGTCTGTAGGTAAAGGCTACTTATCTTGATTTTTAAAAATCGCCGCTGTTTGAATCTCAGTACTGCTCATTGATATTGGTATCTCCTCAGACTCCCCTTACACGGGATCTTAACTTAAAATGGCCTTCTAAGAAAGCAACTTTCTAAAATAAAATAAAAAAAAAAATACAATAAACAATACGGTTGGCGTTAAACCGCCGAAATCACTTCTCATCTCAGACCATTTGTCTTTTGAACACCAAATGAAAACTAGCGAAATATTTGGACATTTTGCGCTCAACATTTTTCAAACGGCCAAAATTATTAATGGACCTTTTTTTCTTTAATAAACTATCATCATGGTCTTTTTACGACTTTGCTTTGATTAAACAAAAACGGGGAATGGTCTGAATTTCTCAAGCAAAGAACACCATGGGAGCTGTTATGTTGATTTATGATCATAAAAACATAAAATATGAAGATATTTTGTAGCAGATGGATTAAGCAGTTTCCCGTGCGCAACTTGCACATCGGTTCAGAGTTGTTCAATTTATGTCCTCATTCAAGTCAATATTTGGGGGCATAAAATTTTTATCTCTGCACCCAAGTTGCGGTAAAGCGCCTATACAAACTTGAAGAGGCGGAACTTTTATCACTGGCTATGAATAAATGATAGATCATAAAATTTTAATTAAAATATAACAGAAAACTCGGTGTTCCAAAACCTTCCTGTGACCACAGAAGCAGTGAATTCTTTAAACAAACTCAGTCTGGAAAGAGAAGGCAAACGAGTTGTCATGACCCATCAAATCACAAACAGTTTGCTACTGAAAATATTCGACCATGAGAAAATGCCCATTTTTACATGAAGTTTGATACATGAAACATGACTTGGGATTTTTTTCATTACTATCGGTAATTTTTTAAACCCTGTTCACTGACAAGACAGCGTTAACTTGGGGATACGTCAACTGTTTCCACATTTGCCTGCAAAGACACTAAACAGTTGAACTTGCTTAACACAGGTGAGTAGTGCTTCTGAAATAGTGTCAGTTACTCATATCTCTTTTAAATTTTCTCGATTTGGCTACGTGAAAGCTGCAACTATATATAAATATATGTAAAGAGGGTTTAAGAAGCAAACAGAGTTGTGAGGTTCTAAAGTTCTGACGTTTGTTCTCACTGAAAACAAAATGTAATTGAAATATTCAGAACGTACCCATTAAGCCACACATAGTGTTCAGAGCATTAAAAAATGCATCATCATGGATCGTTAATATTTTACCAAAGTTTTCCTTGCCATATTTTACAGCAGTCGAAAAAGATGCTGCATTGATGTAGGTATTTGGTTTCTGATTGGTCCATTGCTGATCTCATGTGAGTCAATAGAAAGCTATATCTATCTCGAAAGTGATAATGTTGTAAACAAACATTGCATCAGCACGATGCGCACGTGTTTTCGATTACTAACATGGAAACATCCCGGGAATTTCATTCCAATCTTTTAATTATATCGGAGAACTTCCAAGATGATAAATAATATTCTTAAGTAAAACTTTATTAATTTTTAAAGTCATACGATAATACAGTTATTGTTTGATTTTATCTGTGAATATCCCAGTCTATGGACCTGTGAATGTGATATTTATCTTGGCCTGCATCCTCATTCGCCAGTTCTATAGACTGGAATATTTACCTCTTCATCATCCAATAACAGTGTGATATTATTTTTCTTATCCATCTGCAGGCAGCACAGAATAGTCTTTTTGAAAGAATAACAACTATATATAACATCATCTTCCAGTATGTTTGACAAAAGTAAAGTCATTTATGGCTCATATAAACGTACTGGCACCAGATTCTCTGGCATAAAAAGCTTTGTTCAGAAGAAAGGAAGAAAACTGGTTACACAAATGATAGGTTTCCTTATCTAAAGCTGTAAAAGTGCATAAAAAATTCAGAAAAGCTGACAGGTCGTAAAAAGCAGGGGTACTATGTTGTTTAGCCTAGCAGGTGTAATTCAATTAAGGAGAAGTGAAGTTGGCATCAAACATATCAATAAACGATCAGACAAATAGGAAAGCAATTAATTTTTCCAGAGGTAACTTAGGAACTCAAAAATCTAACTCTCTCTCTTGTAAATGTTCGTGAAGTTGGCGGCCTAACTTCAGCGGTCCGGCGGTCAACAAACAACAACAAAAGGGGTTTGGATGTACTTTTGCGAGTGAAAATAGCGTCTTTTCATGATTTGTTATCTGACGGCTATGAACTAAGTGCCAACAAACAACAACAACAAATGGGGTTTGGAATGCACTTTCACAAATTAAAAAAGCGTCTTTTCATGATTTAACAACTGATGATAACTGATTAAAAAATTTAATGACTGATGAACAAACCAGGAACAATGTACATTGTTAATTATATCGAATAGTGTTTATTCGCAACAACAACAATGATAATAATAATAATAACAGTAAGTACTTCAATTAAGCATAATAGAATCATTATTGTCATTATTTTTATTATTATCATTTCTTTGATACTAAAAGTAATAATGATAAAAATGAATAATAGCAATGAAATACTTATAGTATAGTAATAGTAATAATAATAGGTAGAAATAGTGTAACCGAAGTTAAAAAAATTAAGTGTTCTTAAAATAAGAGTCAAAATCCTTTTCAAAATCAATTAATGATAGAAGACCTGGTATTTTATTCTTGGAAGTATAGTGAAAAAGATCGTATTAGCTTCTAGTATTTTCACCACCACCACCATCAACAACAACAACCTTTATTAGCAAACTCGACATATAACATGTCTATGTCTAAGAACAGTGAACATAATACAAAATATAAACAAGTACACACATGTGAGAATACTGAATAATGAACAAAATGCTACAGAGAATGAGTACAAACTACTAATCAATTTCTCATTTTATATGCTTCCTTAAGAAATTTACATATGTTTAGATGAAGGTTTTTATTTTGAGAGGACATGCATCGATCAAACTTCGTAAGATTTGGCCATGACGATTTGGAGAAGTTTTTCAGTCGTAGAGTCCGAAAGTTTTGACATATCATAAGAAAATGTTATTCTGTTTCGACCATATTTGAATGACATTGCATACAGTATCACCGATAAAACGTCCAGATATAAAGCCTGTTTGGTCCTCATTCATTAAACTTTGTAGTATTTTTTGTTTAATTCTATTAGCAATACAGCTAGAGGCTAATTTGTATGAAACAATTAGTAAAGAAATTGGACGCCAGTTGTTTGTCTTTGTCACCTTTTGGTATACATATTATTACTCCTTCTTTTTGTGTCACTCTTTGTTTTCGAAAATATAGTTTATTGAACGTAGGAAGAAATCGGCAATATCTTTCTTGAAAATTAAAAAAAAAAATCTACCGTAAACCCGTCCGAACCTGGAATTTTATTTTTCATATTTGAAAGTCAAAAGGTAGCTTCTTCTTTAGTAAATTATCTTTTTGATCAGATCTTAGTTTTGGGATATCATTTGAGTTTAAGCATTCGTCTAGATTAATATTTGCTGTGTCTCTTTCTGAGTACAAATGCTTATAATATTCTAAAACGTGTTCAACTATTTCTGTCTGAGATTCAGTTTTTGAACCATCTGCCTTAATAAAATTAGACATACATTTACTTATATAGTTTCCATTTTCTAATGAACAGAAGTACTTGGTCGTTCTTTCCCCTTGATCTACCCAAACTGCTCTAGATCTTATTTTAACTCCTATTTCATTTATCTCTAATTTCCTTTAAGTATATGATGTTAAAGTACATTGAAATCAGAAACAATGTACATTGTAAAGTTTATCGAATTGACCTTATTTGCAACAACAACAACAATGATAATAATAATTATAATAGTAACAATAACTACTTCAATTAAGCATAATAGAATGATTATTATTATTATAATTACTATTATTGTTATTATTATGGCTTTAATACTAAAAGTAATAATAATAAAAATGAATAATAGTAATGAAATATTAATAGAAGTAGTAATAATAATGAAGGAAAATGAAATAATAATAATAATGATCACATCAAAATAATGGTAGTATTCTTCTTGTTGTTACAGTAAATGAAACTACTCTAGCTAAAAAATAATAGATAAATAAAAAGTAATATAAATTAATAAAAACAAGGCTAGAACATTTGCATAGGTTACCAACCTCGACTTATGTAGTGACTTCATGCCTTCAATACTGAGACAGGAGACGGACGGTCTCTGGAACTTTACGTGAACTTGAAACGACCATTTCATCTAGAAACTATTGTATCAGTTATACTGTTCTAGCAAGTAGAGTAGGAGGGACATATGTATTCATGTCATTGTTAAAATGGTACCCATTCAAACAATAAATATTACATAATTTTCTTCCCCATTTTGCACAGAACATTTATTGATGTAAAATTGTATTTTATTGTTCTTCTATACTTCTGCTACTGAACATGCAATGAATGCTATTGTGTGTTTACGTAAATATTTTAAACGAGTGTTCAATTGTATTGCAGTTCAATTGTATTGCAGTACGAGTGTCTTTTGGCTGATTTCAGATTCCTGAAAATATACCTCTGCGAATCTTTTAACAATTTAGAGTAACATTTGCATTAGTTTTAAACAGAAAATATTTTGGTGGTTGTACCGAAAAAATCTGTAAAAACTGACAAATGCGCAAATTGCTAGTTCTGTGAAATATCTGTGAAAACTACTGATCAACCTCATTCAGTAATATTACGGTCATAAGGCGACTGCTACAGACGATTATCCGCGATTAAAACACGATATTTGATACGTTAATTGAAGGTTCCATTTGACAAACAGTTCAGTGGAGCCTTTTGAAATATTTCTAAGTAGTAATATCGGCTCACCAGTGTTAACCGCGCTGTAAAAAGATCACATTCCTCGCCATTTTTCAGTCGGCTTGGTAACAATAACGGTAAATCGGTAAATGAAATTTGAGGCAGTTTCAATGGATTTGTTGTAATTATTCGCATCTAACCCAGCCATCTGGTCACGAATTATTTTCAAACTTAGCCTCCGGTAATTTCAACCGTCTAAACTCCAACTCTTGTAGACCTTCTGCTCCGTTTGTTACAGCCGAGACAAGTGTTACTGTTTTTTTCTTATTGTTCAACGTAGCGGACACGACGTTGCGATGACCGGTTGCCGGGACATAACGTAGGTCACGTGACTTTTATACACGGAGAAAACGATCTGAAGATGCTGTCATTTCTTATCCTATTACGGAACTGTGACATTTTCATTCTTTTCTGTGTCGCTTTCACTGTTGTCAGCGTGCTGTGTTATTTTCCAGAGTCCTTTGTTGACATTCCAAAGACAGTTATAAGGTTTTTAAGATGGTATCTTAGACTGTGTAATCACAAAAGTCTCCCTGTAGAGTTACGCAGCTTTCAAGAAACATTCCTTTTACTCAACGCTAAGTTGGCTTTGTTGTTCTCAGTCAAGATATATGCTAGTAGCAAATACAAAATGCTTCCTGTGTTGCAGATTTTATTTGAACTTCAGCTAAATGTTTTAAATAAAAGTGAAAAGTTTTTTAAATTAGTACAAGCTTTTTAAACTATGTTCAGGATTTCAAAGGGGAAAAAGTGAAAGGATAGTTCGTAATATTCTTTCTTTTGACTATATAGTGCCATAGCTTTTAATATCATTTTTTCTGCTCGTAAATGTCCTCTGTTTTTGCCTTAATACGAACTATTGTACTTGCATCGTTCCGTCCGCTGGATTAAAACACATGAAACAGAGATGTTTTGTAAATAATAAATATAATAAATATCTATTAGTTAACATTCCATTTTCTTTGGTATTATATATATACATGTAGTGTTATTTTAAGGCTTCATATAGAACAGAACTTAATTAGATATTCACAACATAAACTATACAAGTTTTAATCAGGTCAAAATAACCTATGATCAAACAATATGACTGTATTATATATACATACACATAAAATGACGAGGGGTACAAAACATCAATAACAACAATATTTATATTACATAAACTGGCCAGAACCGATACATTTGTACAAGATAATTAACATACAAACGTGGTTGGCTAAAAAAACAAAATGTAATGTATGTAAGTTTTAATAATTCTATAAATCTTATTTATCTAATATCATTATTGTTAATAAAATATGATGTATGTAAGTGTTTGAAAACAAGAAAAATATCGTTTTAGTCATATTTTTTTTTCAGACCCCTATGTAGGGTAACCCCATTTATTTTCCTCGTAACATGGCGAGTGTGGGTCGAGGGCATCCCACACAAACCTTACAAATATGAATATATTGCTATGAATATTATGATACATCTCATAAAAGATACAGCCATCATCATTTAGATTTAAACAGTAGATGTATTTAAAACAATATTACTATCATAACTTTGCACACATGAATATGTAGAGACACAGTGTTTTTTTGCAAAATTGTTAGAAAAAAAAAACCTGTTCTGTTCCAAAAACATGTCTCCTGCAAGAGTGTATATTCATGGAAATTTTAAATTTCGAAATACCAAAATAAAGCATAGGTACCTAGAAAGTTTACAAAAACAGTATATTTACAAAAAGAGGAAGGAAAAAAATAATGGGAAAAAAATGGAAAAAAAATTAAGTGAAGTTCTGAAAAGCATGTATATTTAGATATTTATATATGTTATATAATATTTGTATATATTATATTTGTATATTTTTTTTCTGAATACAGGAATTAAACTTCAGATTCAATAATCATTTGCAGAAACAATTAGATTATTTGTTCAGTTATCTCAAATGCAAATAAGTCGTGGTGTTGAAAAGGCCGATTGACCAAGTTAGATTTTAAATTTATACCCGCAGAAAGAGAATTCTAAATATTAAAAAATAAATAGATAAATAAATAAATATTTTTTTAAATGTACTTCATATTTCTATCAGGTACTCTTTTTTATGTTGAAACAATTAGTCTCCTAATGTGGTCAAACGAAATGATTATTCGTAAAAATAAGATAATAGTTCGTATGTAATTTTTTGCGACTTTTATTGTTTGTTATTTTTATTGTTTGTTCCTTTCATTGATTGTTATTTTTATTGTTTGTTCATTTTATTGTTTGTTATTTTTTATTGTTTGTTACTTTTGTTGTTTGTTATTTTTTGTTTAGTTTATGCATATGCATAAGTGGAACTTAAATGGTATCTGTGATTTATAGTTTTGTCTTGAATATATGCTAAAGGAAAACCTTACAAGTGGTTGCATATTTATATTATTTTAGTATACTAGTACAAGAGGACTACAAATATTCTTATAGCTGTATTTATTCACCGACGAATCCGTGTTGATATACAGCCAATAGACGTGATTTGAACAATACATCAGAAGCAGTTGATAAGTGAATTTTCGTCTTTATACAATGTCTGACCAATATGTCTTCATACCATATCGTCTGGGTTCAAGAATCTGTATTCTGATAGGTTTTCTCTATAACGTGTTTATAAATCGTTTTAGCTACTTACTGTACCAAGCTTGTATTACTTGAGTTTGTCTCTTCGCACCTTTCCGCCATTTTGGCTCGCATTTTGGCTTTCATTTCTTCCCCCTTCTCTGCAAATTGAGCAGTCTAATGATTGCCACCTCTCCTTCTTGTCAGCTTCCACTACTAAACAGGTAGCCTTTTTTTAGTATTAGCAAGAGAAATGCCTATAATATGGATATTTTTGTTCTATAAAACTTATGGCGCACGTATCACAGTCACAGGCAAAATAATAGGTCTGTCATATCGTGGAAATCATATCATATAAAAGCAAACTGAACATAGTCTTCTTAAAACTGAGGTCAAGAAATTCCAGAGATAATTTTGATATTTATATTGTAAGGTATATCAGAGCATATTGCTTTTAACATGGTTCAAAGTGGACATTTTTGCTAAACACAACAGAAAATTTAAATTTAAAATGGTTATGGCTATTATCCGTATATGTATTTGCCATATACATAGATAACATTGTTTCAGAAACTTAACAAAAGAAAAAAACATATAACAGAAAACAGTTATAGCAATTTCATGGTATATGACGTGGTACTAATATTTTTTTCTAGTTCACATTTTAGGGAATACGTGCAAAGCTTTTCAATAGCATTTGATCATCACCCTGGTGTATTAGAGGTGTTGCCAATCCATTAACATGTCTACAAAATCGTTTGAAACAGAAATCAAATCGTCGTATTCGCAAGAACAATGCCTATGAAATATTCCAGAAAAAAAGAACAGAGCTTGGAAAATGATCACAGAATGAAAATATCGCTGGCAGAAACTAACGCATTCCATTAATCTTTTATCTGTATACAACCGGGGGAAAAGCTTGGAATTTTGTGATTCATGGATCGATCCTAACTAAGTTATACAGCGGGATGCGTTTGGCCATTTTTATTGCTTTATGTAGAAACGTCGCCCAGACAAATAAGATTCACGACGTAAATTGAAAGTTTATTTGTATCTTTCATGATCGCCGTAAGTACACATTCCCTCTAAGAAAATCATGATATCTTGTAATCATGGTTTTTTAACCTTCTGTATCGCCACAATATAATGCGACCGTACAATTTAGAATGAGGATATGAAATCTAATGTCTATTTTAGTGGCAATGTTGTTTTTTGTTATATGACTTTTATTTTTAAGAAACTGCGTACGCCGAAACATTTGGGAACTTCTTTCTGGGTTCTTGTTAATATCGTTTGGTAATACAAATGTAGTCGGAGAAAATTTTAAGACAGTTATTTGAAAATTTCAAGGGTGTTTTTTTTTCTTTCAGTACAATATTTTATTCTCTGAAATGGAACAGAAATAAGGCAGTTGTTGAGTTTCACTGGTGGTTTCATTGTGTACATTATCTACCAGACTACCTGCTTTTATGCTTAGGTATTCAACTACCTACCTGCGGGTATGCTAACTTAATCATTAAAAAGCCTACATGCCTTAATGCTTTGGCATTTGCCAGTCTACATGCCTTTCTGCTTATATATTCAACATCTTTATGGCCGATCATAAGGTCTTGAAGTTTTTCCTAGAACCATCTCATATTTTTATATCTTGTTGCCCTTGTTGAAGCCATTTCTATGATCATGACATTTTTATCTGGTTGTGCCTTTTTCGTCATTTCCCCCAGTTAGGTAAAAATATGCAGGCTGCAAAAATGTCATACACCAGAGTGAATCTCGGTAGGATATTGTTTTTTGTTATTTTGTTTTTATTTTTAACTTTTTTTCAGATTTCGAACTCAACGATGCTGTTTCTTTCTCTTTTCCTTGATGATTTTACATTTAAATATTTTCTGCTATTGTCTAAACCTTGCATGCTTGAATACACCTAGTATTTGAAATGGCAAGTAGAATGTAGTGATAAGATGATATTTTTTCATACCATACAAAAGGCATAAATGTGCATTGTCTTGTCAGTATTCACTTTATCACATTAGTACCTGGTATTATGTGGTCATTTGTGAAAATGACCTTTTCGCTTTTTTTATTTTCTCGTTTTTATTTTTCCTTATTGTCTGTTGCGAACAATGTTTGCCTTTTCTTGGTATGTGAAAATGCGTTATCCTGAAATATTCACAGTTAATTTCTGTTGCTGTACACACACACACACACACACACACACACACACACACACATATATATATATATATATATATATATATATATATATATATATATATATATATATACTTAAGTTAACTTAGTTGTAATCTTATATATTGTGACAAAGTGTTCTCGTAATGTTGTTGGTAGCCATAAGGAATTCGGAGAGCAATTGGTGACTGCGGTTGTCAAAAACAATTGCAACGCAACTGACGAAGTGAATTTTATCACCTTTGTTTGGTCAACGTGTTTTATCCTGGGGCGATAACAGGCGAGGTGTGGACACGTGCCTAGTGCGACGGTCGTCCGTGTAATTTACATAATTATGAAAATTCCCAGGGGCATCGGACATCTTTGGACTTCTAGGAAGAGTTTGATCAATGGCAGAGAAGAGACAGTTGCCGTTAAATTGTTGTAAATTAATCATCTTATCACGCGTCAATGACAACGGTCAAGATATTTTATTTCATTTATTAAGATTATAATCTTAAAACACTGGAAGCCAGTGCCTTTTAAAATTTTATCTTGCTTCTTTCCTTTTTTTTCTATAAACCAAAAAATTCAAAATTCAAATGAAGTATTTACAGAATAAAAGGAAGAAAGTCCTTTTTTTATCAATCAAGTATTTTAAGCCTTGCTTGTTGTTTAGTTAGAAGTGAAGGCAAGTTAATTATGAAGTGCATAATTTCAAAATGTATATAAGACCTTTAAATGGTTTATGATAACTATAATTCTTTGTTGAAGATTCTTTAAAAGCAAAATATTTTACTTTTAAAAAATATATACTAACCTCTAGATAATTTCAAGTTGTTTTTTTCCACTTTGTTTTGTGTGTATATGTATGTTGTTATTCTATTACATACGAACATCTCAAATTGAATTTGCCAAACTATCTCATTGTATATATGTATAATTATGTATAATATTTGTGAATAAAAGAAAAAAATATTTTACTCAATTCAGAAGCTAGGAACCTTCGTTTCAGCGTTGTTTAGCAAAATAAACAACACACGTGAATTTGTTTCGGCTTTATTTCTGTTTATCTTAAAACAATCAACAACAGCAAAAACAAAGCAACACACACACGCACGCACATACAGCAAAAAAAATACAACAAAAAAAGAAAAAAAAAAACAACCAAACAAACAACTGGTCACGCATGAAGAATAAAATAATAAACTTGAATGATTTTTGGAACTGATGAATTTAAACCAACTGTCTGCGTCTGTTGTTTATTTTTCTTCTTTTTAAATATTAAGACATCCCTGAATGTATCGAAGCTAACGCAAGGGAAAAATGACCGCTATTAAACAGTTAATCGAAAACAAAACATTTTTAATTAAGGTTTGGCAACTGTGATTATGTGAAGCATCTCTCGAGGGAGAAACAGTTGTTCCTGGATGACAGGGAGACCCACTTTATCATTTTAGCAAGAATTGTGTGAAGCACTCCATCACTTTGTCACAAAACACAGTGTTTTACAATCGCGCTTAAGTGGGCGAGGGCAAAGGTACTTAAGTTTGTCACCGGGTCTTAACGTAGCAAAATCGGTCCATATGAAATAATATCATTAGAGATTGGCATGCTGAGCTAAACCACCTTAGTTGATAATGTTATTAAAAACTGTTAAAGTAAACTGTTAATTCAATTAGAAATAAAGGTACGTCAACTATAGCAAAGTTTAATTACTTTGGTTTATGTTTTATTGAAGCCAATACATAGAGACTATACATTTTTTGAAGATAGAATTTTATAACAAACTGACTGTTTTGAAACACTATGGGTACCATGTCGCCATATTGTGTTTGAGATTTTCCTATGTCAAGTATACTTAATGTCAATAAAGTCTCCTCCAGTCATGAAAACTTCAATTATTGATACATAAATTCGTCAATTTTCTATTATACTTTATCATAAAGCGGTCCTCTCATGGGCACTTACTCCATTTAACGGCGACAAATAAAAGGCCATATTCATTATTTCTCAAACCATGAATCCATATTTTGTTTTCATTCCATACAGTAGCCGGCGATCTGAACAATCATAATATGATACCAGCTATCTATTTTCCGGCTTAATTAATTTCAATGGCTATCCACCCAAGTCCCGTTAAACGTTAGTTTAACCATCTGTGCCCAATTCCAGGTCTCGCGTACTCTCGCGGCCTATCTGTGATTTGTGTCGATTTCGCCAATGTCTCTAGAGAACGCACGGCAATTTTCTCTGAGAATCAATCTGTTAAAGCGATATTACACACTCCAATAAAGCAATAATAGCGCAATCTGAAATATTAATTATCAATCGGGCGGACCCGGGACAAGTTTTCAATCATAGCTACAAAGGGGCCCATTCTGTAAAGCGTTTGTCGGCGTTAAATGACGATTGTCTAGAAAGAACAACTTCGAGAAAGCAATCAGTTAATTTTCTCGCAGACTTGGAATCGATACAAACCGTCATATAATTTGTTTCAAATTCTTCCATGTCTTTTTCGAAAAGACTTTACGCACAGAATATGGCAAATTAAGATAGAATATAGATCTAAATTGCCCGGTGGATGTATCGGTATACGCGATAAGATACCGCAGTAAAATGTACAAGTAGCGTAATAAACTTTTTTCTCCAAAGGGAAATAATTACTCGGATTGCGGTTTATTTCCGATTCAAATAGCTAAATTATCATTTTATAAAGCGAATAGCTCTTTTATGAGCAAACATACGACATTTGGAATAAATAAAATCACGAAATTGCTAGTCGTTAAAATTCGAAGAGGGTAATTTTGGAAATTCGCAAACGAGATTTTTTTCTCGATTTTGGTATCAAGTACAACAATATTCATTGGTTAATTTTATTTAGTCAAATATAATTTCAAAATTCCCGTTTATATTTTATATGATCCTGGAACAGAAAAGTACTTACATGTAACTTTCAGAAATGTCGAAAAGAGAATATATAAAAAGGAGTCGTTGGCTCTTAAAGCGACTGACACAGAATTTAGCTTTAACGCGATTTTCTTTAAAATTAAGGAGAAGTTCATATACTGTAGAACAAATATAATTTTATGCTTGTATACGTGAAGAAAACTGAAGAAAAATTTGGTTTCACATGCCCTTCCGGTCAGTCAAACTTGGAACAGCGAGCTAACCCACTGAGCCGGGAGACTTGTTACAAAATTTCAACCGATTTAATCGTGTAAAACTTTATATTATGATGTCTTTCTGTAACAAAAAAATGAGACAGTAACTTAGTTTAGATATGTTCTTTACAATTATAAATAGATTTTCTACATTTTCTTTTTTATGCATCGTCGAGCCATCTGTGAGTCAGTCGCTTTAGAATGAATCGACAAATTTGGCAACCTTAGTCCAAACAGTCAGTTTCTTGTATGAAGCAATGGACACAATATTCATTTAGAAATTTTTTAAAGCTGTCTTTTTATCTTTTTCTATTCTTTTTTTTTCTTACATTAAAAAATGGACGCATAAAACCCTGTAAAGATAATGTCTTATATCCGACATGTACAATCCAAACATGACTTCATATCGTTTGTTTCTAAAAATAGAAACGTCATCGCTTAATAAACCGATATTTTATAGATGCAAGGATTATCCATCTACTAGCTCTGTTCAACAAATACATCAGCAAAGTGTGTGGCCCAACGGAACATCCCTGTACCTTACGGTTAAGCAGCCTTTTATGATGAATGGCAGCTATTGCATTTTATATACATTACTTTATAACGTAATGCCTATTGCAATGTCATCTTAAAAAACGATTATTCCCATAGAAAATAATATTAAAAATCAATACGCAAGACTATGTTCTACGGGCATAAACGAGTCAAGAGAGCTGCTCCCGTAAAATCTATCAATGTATGCGGGTTACAATACGGGTCTGCCTAGGAATGTGATCCTGTTAACAGGAGGTCACCTACGACATAGTACTTGTAACCAGATGCAAGGCACAAGTTCTAAGCATATAGCTGAGACCTTTATCATGTTTGTGAAATAAATGTATCAAGGTCTAGTGAATACTGTATGACATTGAGACATTGCTAATACATGAAGTATTTCAGCCATACCTTATGACTGTTGCCATGTACTGTTATTTTTAGTTTTTTTTTAAAAATGCATACCAATGGTCTCATACATGTTCTTAGCGCATGTGTTGAAAGGTTGATTATGATTAAATTGTTTCAACATGCACGAACCTTTGGACTTTCTAAGTACCTAGGGCAGCCTACAAAGTAGTACATATCCTTTCATAGACATTATTTTACCATAAAGAGGAGTTGATTTAAAATATACATTCGAAATGTTTGACTTTCGGTACCCTTTAATCTTAATCTCATTTTATATTTTGAGATGTGACCTGTTCGTTGTTTTAGAATAAAACAGAACAGAACAGATATTACATCATCATTGCTTTAGAATCAAACAGGTCTTTCTCATTCTGTACCAAACAGGCTGTGATTAGTCTAGAAAAGCTGAACTGAATAATATGTTGGTTTATTTTCTGTAGTCTTGAAGACATGAATTGACCTTGGATGACATAAATAATAATCAGAGTATGTTCACAAAAATATGTGAAGAAAATCTTAGTTGTACGGTTTAATATTCAACAAGAACTATCTTTAAAAAGGATATTCGACGTTGGAGGAAAATGCACAGGAGAACTAGGTACGCTGGACCCTTTTTTTCAAAACTGTGCGTAAGGAAAAATCCATGTTCGGCAATATGCCATACTGCTTTTGTGTTACTTACAAGACATTATATTTGATAGGCATCCTTAACTTACTCTACAACTTATATTTGTGCACCATTCAATACGTAAGTGCATGATGTCTGTCAATAAAATAGGCAGTTATAAACTTTTTTTTTTAATAATAGGGATTTAAAGTGAACAATTATTAGCTATTGAAAACTTTCAAGCAACATTTTTTGAGTAATTTACAATCTTTGACCAATGAAATAATTGTAAATACTCATTCGGCATAACTTCCTTATTTTCTACCACATAATTAATTTGATATATATATATATATATATATATATATATATATATATATATATATATATATATATATATATATATAGTAGGACAGGGTCGGATAAGACAACAACGGGCAAAAATTATCATGACGAAATACTTGTATATGAAATTTAGAGTTCGGAAAATTTAATTTTAGTTCTGACGTGTTTCCCGATTATCAATCACAATTTCTTGCGTTAATTTTGTGCAGTGTGTCTGTAAATGATACGGACAACTAGAAAATCGTACGTAAACGACTATGTGAAAATATTAGAACAATGTCTACACACGGTTAAATTGACAACGACTGTAAACGTTTACTTTGTGAAATATTAGAACATTGTCTGCACACGGTTACATTGACAACGTCTGTAAACGTTTACTTTGTGAAAATATTTGAACAATGTCTGCACAACGTCTGTAAACGTTTACTTTGTGAAAATATTTGAACAATGTCTGCACAACGTCTGTAAACGTTTACCTTGAAAATATTTCTGTAAACGTTTGCTTTCAGAAAAAATAAGAAATGAGAAATATGCCGTATAAAATACATATCTTCAGAAAAGGCCAGAACCATTGTTATGAAAAAGCAGGGCCAATGCATAAAAGATTTGTATACATTAAAACAGGCACATATTTCAGTTGGACATAGCATTTAAAAAAATTCGATTTGATGAATAGTATTCAATAACATCTTTTTTCCCAGTTTGTCAACTTTGCCAGTTATTTAAAACTAGAATTACATAAAAATAAAAAATATATATTCTGATAAACTGCTCAAGAAAAACATCATGTTATTTTAACTGAAGTCTGGGAATGCTTCAAAACTGAGCTAAAATCTCTAAAAATTGTATATTCAGTATTGTGTATTCATATCTCATTTAGAAGCAGAATCTAAATTTTTCATTTATTTATTTTTATTTCATTTTTTTTTTATCTTTTATTCATTTTAAACAGAGGATGAAACTTATTGTATAGGCACAGAAGTGCGCCTGCTTTCTATTGCTTTTAGATAATTTTTTTTTAAAGAATATTCGAATAAAATTTATAAACACTTGTTAAGCTTCTTCATTTAAAGCTTGCTCTCGTC
Source organism: Cyclina sinensis (assembly GCA_012932295.1). NCBI lineage: Eukaryota > Metazoa > Mollusca > Bivalvia > Venerida > Veneridae > Cyclina > Cyclina sinensis. Next base: position 3,086,879 of record JAAONU010000014.1, on the reverse strand, counting down.
TTATGCTGTCTCTTTTTGCCGACAACAACTCTACATTTTGAATGTTTGTTTGTTGTTATTGGAAGTTAACGCCTGTTTCAACCTCTTTTATAGTTATAATCAGTATCATATTCAGGCGGTCAGTACGCCTAACAAGTGTTCATGGGTATCCAACCATATTACTGAACAATCCGACTGGCTGTTTACGTGTATCAGAGGTGACAACAAGAATAAGATTTATAAATGACACACACACACACAGACGCACGCACGCACGCACAGAACAAAACAAAACAAAATAGAACAAAAAAAAAACAAAACAAGAAATAAACAGCCAAACAAAAAAGAAACAGTAAGTAACAAGATCTAACCAAAAAAAATGTGAACACTTGCTCCTTATTCTCTTGTAACAAATAAATATCTGGAGTTTAACAACCTAAGAATTTGTTTTCCATATACTTTTTTCATATATTTTCAAACTTTTAAGTGTAAAGCAAGCAATGTAAATGGTGGTGTTTCTCCCGCGGCATATTTTATTATCGCCGTTCCTGGACGGCGATATATACAATTAACAGGATTTGAACAGTTTTGCCTGTACACCGCCTGCCTTTAGCCAATCAAAGCAAAGCATTTCATATCACATGATAACAAAATGGACGTCAAAATTCTTCTGCAAGGGATGCGTAAATGGACTCGTCCAACCGCCATGTTTGTCGGGTTACTTATTCTTACAACTGAAAAATACCATCATCAATGTACGATCTCAGTACCAGTCTTCAGGCTCGTGTAGGATAAATACAGGATAATCGCAATATTTTTTGCTACATGTCATTTTTAACTAGAGAATGTAGTATGGTTTGTTTGTTTTTTCCAAAACTTGCACTTAAAGAAAAAAATAAATGCTTGCTTCCGGGCGATTCTAATCAAGATACAAACTCCCTGCAGAGGTTACTTCCCCTGATTAGTACAGAAAAAGTAGCAAAGCGTGACGTAACCGGTGCGAGGAGTTTGATCAGGATTTTTCTGTGTTTTATATATGCTTGATTAGGGTCAGGGCAATATCGTATTTTTTACCTAAAATTTATTCTGTTTAAATTGTACATATAATATTCTTATGGTATCGAAGAACTGTATCTAGCTTTTGTTAAGTATACATTTTTTAGTAATAAATAAAGTTAAAAAACTACGCAAATAGTCAATTAATTATGCGTAGACTGGTTTACAACAAAGCAATATTTACAAGGTTTTAATGCTGCAAATTTTAACATGATGTATAAAGATATTGGGATGTTTTTCATTAAGAAGCCAAATCGTCCGCTTTCAAAAATAGACCAGCTACAATAAAAATTACAATGTATATTTCATCTACTTTATAATTTCTGTGTGAAAATTATCAAATATAACTTCGCTTTTCAGTGCAAAGCATGTTGTAAGATTATCAAATTAATGAATGAAGAACATGAAATACATTCATCTATAGATAAGACGAAATGCATGGCTGAACGGCGATTTCAAGCATTTTTGGAAATGCTAATACTTGTTTCTTTATATTAAAAAATAATATATTGTTTTCATGAATGTTCGCTTTTCTGAACAGGTTTTAATTTGATACTTAAATGTTTTATAGTAACTTATTAAGAAATGCAAATCCTTTTCACTTCTCAATAGCAAAAACGCATGAGGACTTTTCTATACCTAACATTTTTAAATAAAAAATAAATCTGATAAATAATGTTTGGAGAAATAAAGTGAGAAGCGGAATCAAAGTTTACAAAGATATTTATTGTTTCTTAAAATAAACATATTCTTTTTTATGTGATAAGCTGTTACACAATTCAGTATTTTGCAAATTTTAAATTATTAAGAAGAGTACAGTGCGAATGAAAACATGCTCACTAACAATATTGCTCTGAGAATATTTTAGGATTTTATTTCAAAATTAAAAATGTCCATTTTTAGGCAGACTTCTTCAATATTCTGCAATTTTATCTTTATTTAAAATATTTAAAAAAAATCAATAAGAATCACCGTGTTATATTAACAAAAATAGTGCGAACAAAATGCGTACATGTCTTTCAGCCAGTAACTATATGTTGTAACCTTGTCTGCATTTAAACCTGTACAACAAACATGGCAGATTTACATCAATGTAAAATGTCCATTTTTCTGTCCATGTCAACAATTTTGCCACGGCGTCAAAATTAACGATTTTTTTTCACACAGTTTTTCATTTTTAAAGACTTTCCATCATGTATCTTAGTACTATTAAGTGATAACATTAAAACTCTTGTTTTGCAATATGTAAATATCCGAATGCATAGCGGCGTCCACGAAATTTCGCGGTTCTGAACTCAGTTCCATCTTTATCTGCCTGTGCTGGCACCAGTAGGTAGCCGATCACTTGCAAGGCTTCCGAAGACGTCTTTATAAATTTGACGTACATGTCTGAAAAAGAAAAAAAAGGTTAAACTGGCTGTCATTTTTTTAACCGGTCACCAAATGTCATCTTATTTAACTGTATTTTCGATACGAATGTGGTTTCTTGAAAAAATAGATTGACAACAGAATCTTGCTGTGTTGTTCAAACAGAATAATACAGTCTGTGTTTTTAATAATTGTTCAAAATTTATAGATGAATAAAAATATTTGAATATTTGAAAGGGTTATGTCTAAAGAGAACTTGCTACACGTGCAAACTTTATCGATAAAGACAGACAATTTCACAGATGTTATTCATTTCGATAAAAATCTACGTATACAAATAAAAGAAATATAGAAAAATTGTCTTTACAATTTACCTGCACGAATAAAGCCGCCCGGAGCAAAGAAGCCGAAAAAGGTTGAAAAATTATGTCCATGTTTGTCGGCAGCGTAAGCAAAGCGTTCCTCTCGCTCGATTTCAGCCAATAACGTGACTGTTTGTAAGAGCGGCTCATTTGAATATGCAAATGATATTCAAATGATCTTCGAATGCTATTCCTGCGACAGAAGAGAACTTTGATAATCAATATTCCAAAAGGAGCAAATGGAACCAGCCTATAGCGTTTAATATCAGAAATGTATTATAATTAAGTTATGGAAAATACTTCGCAATATTCCCTCGAGTTACTTGATATCTCACTTTTTTCATAAATTTTATGACCATTCATTTGATACGATCGGGCATTCTCTTTAACCAAGTTTAAGGCAAACATCGGTAATCAGGACTCGGTATTGAAATCATTGTTCATATATTAAATACAAGCACAGTTATCGACGTCATCTGCGGAGAGACGACCCAACTTTTTCGTCGCAGGAAAATCTAATTAGTCGAAGCCAACAGTTTGAACGCGAAACACCAGTTTCTTGTGGCTGTTCACTTTAGTGTCTCCCAAATGGATTACCCGTACTTAGGCCAGCATAACTCATTCGATGCATCGTGTACCCTACCTGGGATGGAATCAGCACTTCAGAACTGTAACATCCCTTGTAGTTATGGAGATTCGAACCCTTTCGGACAGATGGCGGCGCAGGGGTATCGCTACAACGGGGTTCGGTCGTTTCCACCCGGCCCGGCCATGGGCTCAGCGTCTTGCAGCATGATGCCCAGACCCAGGGACCCGACTCAACCTGCAGTGTTTCCTTCTGGTAAGTAAACTTGATTTACCAGTATGTTATGGCAGCATCGCGGTGAAAATAAGATTTGGACGAGGTAAATTGTTTTAGTATGGCTTAACAATGTTAGAGCCGTCTACTTAGCGCCGATGATTGGGAAAAATTGAATTACTTAATGTAGAAATGCGAGTTTTGCATAATTTTCACCCAAGCCGAAAATTTTCTATTTATTTATGACACAAGGGTGAAACAAACAGGAAAATTGTTGAAAAATCAAATTTGTCCGGCCATCAAGTGGTGTTAGGGCGACTATATCTGACTGCTAGCCGTTTCTGGGATACTTTTGGTTATATTATACGCCATGTGGCTTTTAAGAAACTCTGGGAAAGAAATCAAATTATTTTGTAGATTGTAATTTTATAAAGAATATCAAATAACGTGACTTATTTCATTGAAGTCTGTTAAGTGGCCACAAATTACATCAAGAAAGAGTAGAGCACCCGCGTGTCTTCTAATGAACTTAGGTGTCTGGAATAATTTATTTTTTAGGATTTTATCTCTAAATGAAGACGGCTTAAATCTTAATATGCTCCACTGACCCAGTAGTGATCGCTTCTTTCACGGATATAGATTTAATAAAGCTCTCAGATCTGGTTAGGGTAGTTTTGATGAAGTAAAATGTTTGAAATTAGGTAAACGTGAAGTATATCAAATCATGTTTGGAAATATGTTCAGCATAACCATATTTGGAATTCCCTTGGACAATTTGAAGACTTTATCATCAGGGTTTGCAGAAGATTTTGTAGAATTAAATAAACGGACGCCTATCAAATTGTTACAACTGTTTCAACGCGCAAGGAGAAACATTGTTGCCTGGAATGTAGGAATAATTTTACTTTTTCATTAAATTTTGGTTTCTTAACGTGCATTGGATTTATCTTACCTACTGCTGCAACATATGAATGAATTAAATTGAAATTTTTGACTGAAAGTTAGTGAAGTAATACACAACAGCAAAAATATTTTCCGACAAGCATAAGGAATACTCAGTATTCTCTCTTAGCTAGGAAGACTCAATGTATAAAAGGAATTTTACACTTTTATAAAACAGTGCTTTAGAAGTGAGACTGACTACATTATAACAACTTCATTGACATGAAACTAATTTGGTACAAGGACACTTAAAAGTTCATGTACAATATTTGGTCTAACATTTACAAAATTAATCTTTTTTATATGTGTGTTTTATGTTGGTTTTCAAAAACTGTAAAAATCAGCAAGACTTGCCAATTGTATATGACGAGACAAACTGCCGGGAATATTGCTTACAACTTTAAACAGCTGACAAATTTTTCATTATATTTTTTAACTTACGGGTCTTCGCGCAATTTAATGGTTGATGTAGGCGTGATGACATCACTGTATATTTCGATTCTTCATTTTTAAGGCACGCATCAATTAATGATAGCTTTTTAAAATTTTATAGACTCCAATTACAAATAGTTATTTATATGGCACTATGAGTAATTCAAAGTATTACTGACCCCGAAGGAAAATAGTAATATTTATAATTTGGGAAACATTCTCAGATTACGGGAGCACGCCTCATTTAAGTCCGACTGTCATCAACAATGACAACATATACAAAGCATAAGTTTTTTTTTCTGCTTTTGTAAGTATGTCATGGAAGTGGACATTTTAATACATATTTTAGTTACAAATAACATTATTTATTGAAAGTATGTGTATGTTCACATTTTAAAAGCACAGATTATTTTTGCCGACCCATGAAAAATAACAGAAAACCAGAGCGTTGAATTTTTTTCTGGTTTAACTTGTCATACATCTCTTTTCTTTTTCTCCGAAGAGTTAAGAATATAGCAAAAAAGCGCTGTTTTGAAATGTTTTAACCTTAAATGCTGTTGCAAGTTACCTACAACCACATTAGCAAATGCAACTACCACAACAACAGTGAATAATAATAATAATAATAATAATAATAATTATAATTATTATTATAAATTATCCGTTGTAACAAAACTAAATTACTTTCTCTCAAAACAATTTTGCATCCGCCTGATTAATTTAAATTAATTAAAATGACATTTTCATATAAAGAAATCAATGGTAAAATTGATATATTACTTGAATAATATCACCCAGCCCAATGGGCCTATATGTCACCTTACATAAGTCTCATGCCAACAGTGCATACATACAACAGAAAGAACGAACCTTTGAACAGCGGCGTTTCAGAAATAATTCAGAATGTATTCATTATATATAATATATATATATATAGTTAAATGGCTGCTGCTTGTCTGTAATAATTCGCTTACTGTTCTTTTTTAAGAAAAGTAGTCTAGAACAACAACATCAACAAAAAACAACAACAAAGTATTAAGTCTGTTTAGGTGAATATGTAATTAGATACAATCAAAACATCAGGAATTCATGAAACTATTAAACATGTATATACATATATGGTAAGATTAACCAGAGGAAAAGGTAATAGGTTTTTATAAACGTTTAGATGAAGCCATTTCATAACTTGCGTCAGTTAGAAATGCGATTCAGTGCAAGTTTTCGTTGACTCATACAGTATTTCATAAATAATATATATAAAATTTTAAGCACATTTTATATATATACGCATTTTTTTTACATTTTCATATTTGTAATTAACATCATACAATCGCAAATTCAATCAAAGAAATATGAAAAAAATAATTTTCTGACAGAATTATCAGAAACCCACATAACGAGGTCAGAACTTCTACAATGAAAACATATGATGGGAAAATGTTTCATTGCTCTGTAACAAATCTGACCTAAATTTTATCATATATTTTTATATTTATGTATATCATTTATGAGATACAAGCTAAGAATATTTATCTAGATGAACTTTTCAAGCAACTTCACACTTTCGTTTCACATTTTTGTCTTCTATAATCTTACAGCGGTGTAACAAAATGAATATAAATGATAAATATTTATAATTTGGGCATTTAACCCTTAGATCTCTCTTCCCTTCAGTTATAAGTAAGTTATTATCAAGTACTTATGTTTTTGTATCTATTAACCTTGTCACATGATATCCTAGTATAAACTTTTTTATACTCTGTTTACTCATGTGTTCCATGCTGTAACTTGGGTAAATAAAAATATGTTCTGTTCTGTTTTATAGACTTTAGTTACAGAATAAACGTGGTTTAAAATTAGAAGCATCCTTTTATTTCAGTTTGTCTGGTCCGGATGCTATGAAAATAAAAATGAATAATAGATTCTATATTACTCACAATGTAGGCATTTGCATATCTGAAATGTTCCTTACCTTTTCTTAAAATATATTGAAAAATATATCTGGTGCAAGTTGAAATATTATATCGAAGAATGAAGATCCTTTCTTAGTTCTTGAAAAAAGCACTGTTGTGTTAAACATGAATATTTTCGCTGTTAACTTGTAGCAGACAGCTTGGTAGATTTTAATTTATACGATTTTTGACAAAAAATATTAAAAGTATCAAGTTTGTTTTAAATGGATACAACTTTTCGGGCTTTCTCATATTGATTTGTTTCTTTGAAAAAAGTCTTATAATGTAAATAAATTACTTTAATCTGTATTACACATTTGTCCTTGATCTCTAGATTTGCTAATAAAGTTTGTTGTTGTTTTGTTGTTTGTTGATAAACTAGAATAGAGGTGTTTGAATGCTTTAAAAACTTAGAAAACTTGGAATGCATGTCAACCTGCAAACGAGAGAGATGCTCTAACAATCCTAAAGCTAAATGCTTGTGCTTTTATACATTTTTATTTGTCGAAATATAAAATGAATGAATTTTTATTTCCATTTTTAATATTTCATTTAATTCTCATAATCCATACATATATAAATTTGGATTTCTATTCTTTAAAGAAAACAAAATTTAGAACAAATTGCAACATAACTTATCAAACACCATCCCTTTATAAATCACATTACCTATGCAGAAAAGTGAAAAATGATTCTACAATCTCAGTAGACTCTTCCAGACAAAAACAACAAGAACCTAGGTTACTTGCATTAAGTATAACTGAAAAAGGCAGATGTATTGTAAGACAAAATAACATCAATATTTAGACTGGGAAAGCTTACATAAACAACAAAACTGGTGTTACTCAAAGTCTGTTCTTTATTTAGCTGGCGGGTGTTGCAAAAATTCAAGCTAGAAGTTCGGTTCACTTACAGCAGACGTAATCGGATCTTTTGGTTTTGAAGTAACTCCTGTTACTAGCATTGTTAAACTTTCAGACAATTATTTATATAGCTTGTTTTAAAAATATATGGTAACATAAATTAATTTATCATTATGAATTTCAAAAAAAGGAAAAAAGACAACAACAAGAAACAACGTCAGCACATTGTGTAACAACTAACGGCATGTACAATAACTTTTAAATTGTTATTTCTCATTCGACCTCCGTTAGATATTTAGAATAATTAAACTAAGTGAAATTTCAACAAATTTTAATGAAAGCTAGTGCAAAAGACTTCAATTTGAAAAAAACTCAGACTGATAAAATCACATGAAAGTGAGGCATATTTGAGTTTTGTTTATATTGTGTAAAGAAATGGAAACAAAATTTAGAACAAAATTAACAAAAGATAAAATGCCGTGGTATATAATACATTAAAATGGAGAATGGAAAAACGCCAGGGCTTTGAAATAATAATAATAATAATAATAATAATAAGTTTGGTCACTTAAAAAATAAAAACTGCAGTTGTTTGAAAGAGTCATTTCTGACATAGCTGGTATCATAATTTTACGGTGTAGGTCATGTACGAACCATAGGTCTTGCCCCTATCTGGACTCGTCATTATACCCTTCTCCGTTACATAAAAGGTTTTCGCTCAAACGGTCTGGGCCAACAATGTTCTGTAACTTAATAACTTATCCTAAAACATTCATAATGCTTCTGAGTTTTTTCTTTAGATATGTTGCACGTTTTTGCTCAAGGTTCTCGCCCAAATGGTCTAGAGAAAAATATTCTGAAACTTAATCATTTATCCTAATACTTTCATAAAACTCTTGAGTTTTTTTTCCTTCTGATACGTTGCAGTTATTACGAGTAGTGTTTAATATATTTGTCAAAAAATTAACGTAATACTTGAATTTGAAGCGAAGTAATAAAAGAAAAGAATCAGGTATTTTGATCAGAAGACGTATTTAAACTATTTGTTATCTGTGTTTTGTAAAACTTCAGCTCATGCACATGCATTTGTTCTAGAGAAAACTCATTAAAACACAAACAGTAATTTGTTTTCGCCCTGGAAACAGAACGTGCGTTTTTGACTAAAGAATGTCAGTCCTTTCGAGAAAACTGAGCACTTTAGTTTTTGCATTTCTTTTTAAGGGTTCGTTTTGGCAGTAATTATTTTCGTGCAAGACACATGTTGGCTCAAACAGCTATAAAGAGTACCAACTACTTGATGTATTACCTTTGCACCTATGCAGGCAATACATGTAGAAAATTATTCCAATTTTCGAGAGTTCAAATTCCGTGTTTTGGAGATATTCCTGTTTGGTTGGGCTGCAAGCATATAAAAATAAGTATTTCTTTTGATTAATTTACGAACGATCTGTGACTTACGTGTAGTTTGAATTCAGGAGAATTGTCGTTATAACAAGCTGTTTTCCAAAGTCAGTGAAGGAACATATTTCTTTCTTCACATAAAAGGTAGACATGTATCAAAATAAAAACTTGCTCATTCTGGAAAAGCGTTGTCTGCACACGTCAACAACATTGGTTTTTAATATTTTAATCATTTTTTTATTGTTTTCATAGGTATTAGAATGTATACGTTGGATTTTGACAAAGAAATATCTGACATCAGAAAAGGATCTAACTTAAGGTCAAGAAATGTAAAAAGAGCGTCAGTCGAGGAAACGATTATTTTCGATTACGGTCTGTCTTACAAACGTTGGTGTGTCCTTCACCAAAAGTATAATAATCTAAAGCAATGAAGTTTCAGCAGATAAACCAACCTAGTATGGGGAATGTCATGTTTATATGTATCGTACGAGAGAGTAATAACCTTTTTCAAGAATATAAAATGTGCGATTGTATAGGGAGCGTGATGTGTTCTGTTGAGTAAGTTTTTATGGGTGTTGCCAATTGTTTACATTGGAAGAGGTTATGATGCATTTGTATACTATACAACTACGTGTATTCAGTGAATTTTGTGAAAGTGTATAGCACACTGAGTAACAATCTCGCTGATTACCTTGTGGAAACAATATGTTTTTTGCCATTTTAGAAATGTTTTTAAGTATAGATTTGGATGACTTCAAATGATAAAGAATCCAATACATTTTATGATGTTAAAATTTAAAATGACCGTTAGATAGTTTTTGTAACATGACGTATCTCTTATCATGTAACATTGTGTCGACTTGTAGTAAATATTTTCTTCAAATGTCATTTGTTACCGTTATGACATTGTAACCATTTAAAGTTAACTTTTCTTTGACGTAAGTTATCGTCGCGTTAGTAAATATTTTGCTGGTTGCCTTACATTTAAATAAAATTTCTGTCGTATAACCTTCGTCATTTCAATATTATAATCAATATGCGGGTGTATATTTTTGGTCAGATTGCTGTGTGCAGTAAAATGTAATTTCTTTAACATGCATCATTCAATCAAATTAGGCTTTCATTTGTATCTAACAGGCAAATCATAGCAGATTAAAATTTTCACAGACGTAATTGTTTGAGAAAAACGAAGTAAGCTCGAGAAACTCCACAACTACTGTCTGGTAATTCACTTAGATAACTAAAACATTTTAAATCTTATAAAAGTGAAGAAGTTTTCTTTTTTCTTGTTTATTTTCTTTTTTTGTTTGTTTTGTTTTGTTTTGTTTGAAATGTCTTGATAGGACATTAAAGTTTTTCCGAAAGTATTTTCAGGGAGATGCTGATTATTTTGAATTTCAATAGCCCTCGCTAGTGTATGGTTACTTTTTGAAGAAATAGTTTACCATATTCTTACCTGTTTCTTATTCGCACAGTACATATGAGATTGAAAATTTCATATTCTACTTTAAACCTCTCCCCCACCATTCCCCCTCCCCACCTTCAGCCACCCACCCCACCTACTTTGAGAACGATTTTTCATGACATAGCAGCCTGAATAAACATATTTGTAGATAAAATGATAATTTTTACTGATGTATATTTATGCAGGTTTTCTTTGAGAATTTTCTCAAAACAACAATTCAGAAGTTAAGTATTGATTGCCGTGAAGACCCTAAACTTTCGGACAACATAACATCCGATAACAATAATAAAAACTTCGATTTCAAGAACCCGATTCAATCTTGATAAGGACGGTTACCAAAATACGTGTTTCGAAAACTATTTATCACACTAAGCAAATATTTCATCTCTGTTTTGAAAAGAAATGATCTTACAATTACAACTTTGAATTACAGTCTCATAACAGTATACAGAAAGAATATTAGCTAACGAAAAATCAGAATATTTTCTCCTGGTAAATGTGTCATTTATTTATCAATTAATTCAAATGAACTTAGTTTAAATCATTGCAAGAAATGTTTTACAATTGTATAACAAATAAGGAATTTTCTTGTCTTGCAAATGAAAAGAGACAAGCTACATAACACGCAAACATTACCGGGTTGTTCATCGTTGGGGTACAAAATTAAACGTTTCAAGATCTTCATTACTAGTTACTAGTCACAAATCATAATAAACAAACTTTTTATTAATAATTTCCATTTTATAAATCGAATATTTCGTATATTGTTTTTGTTACTGAAGGTAAAAAAGATAAAAAAAAATAGAATAAAAGAAAATAATAAAATAAAATGATAAAAAATAATGTTTGACTCATCTTATATTTTCCTAAACGCTGGTCTTTTGATCCCTTATAAGATAAAGATAATTGCAATATATATACGACGGAACTGAAAACCTTAAACTTAAAAAATAGAATTATTTCACTGACGTTGAACAACACAGACTGTTGTGTTTTTAGAAAAAGAATACTCAACAGAAGTTAAGTTTAATTGCAAATTTAAATTTACAAGAAATTCGGGGCTCGCTTACGTATCGTAAACAATCTTCAACATAGATAAACCAACAAACACAACAAATAATTTTATTTCAAGTCAGTTTACATACTGTAAAAGGTTAGAAAAGCTCCCTTTTCTAAATGGGTTCTCTTAAATGGCGTACATCTATGATTAAAATATTCAGATATTAAGTTCTCCATATTAAATCTCCAAAAACAAATACATGTACTGCTTACACATTTTTACCAACGTCATGTGTTTCACGTGCTTCACACTGGACATTACCGCATTTTTTTGTATCGATACATCATTTTTATTAGAATTGTTATAATTTGATCTTTTTTTTTAAATAACCCAATAGAGATATTTGTTTTGTCTTCAAGGCATTCATTGATATAGATTTCTCTTCAAAAGACGGCTGCCTTTATGACGGAGCGAATGCATTTTCAATTAAACAGCGCATCTATTATTCATATGAGTATATAGAATGCGGATATAATTCCATGGTTACTTCTTCAACGGTAATTATGGCAAAGATGTTTCTCAGAGTTTTATTCCCGACGGATCTTGCAGCCACACTCAGAGTGTCGCTCGCATTTGGGATGTCACCTCTTCGGGTATAAAAATTGCCTGGTTTCACACCTTTCAAATGAAACACTTTCATTTGGGGGAAATATTTCAGTCCCATGTTACGTTCGGCATTTCTATGACTGTGACAATGTTGTCTGGAAGTGATGTGCTGCCGTGAGATATATACAGTGAAGAAAAATCTGCCACCATTTACAGGATGAGCGTCAAAAATGTCGAAATAACTTTTCCCGTGCGCTCAGATGATGCAGTGTTCTGAAACGCTCTCGCGCACAATACTGGCCAATGGTGTTACTTGGTTTTGAATTATTCAAAACTTTCTGAAATATCTACTGCCACTCCGCTATCATTGTTCTTGCCGATAAAAAGAAAACAGTTTTATGAGTTGAGATGGTTACATTTTGAAAACTTTTTTATTGTCAAACCAAGAAAGTAATCTGCACGTTAGCATCACGCGAGGTGTGATTGTGCAGTAATTTGCTCTACATAGAGACTTTTTTGAAACGAGTCCATTGGTGTTGAGTTGGCACAAATTCTGGGTTTATTACACTCACAAAAACTCTTTAATCTCTATAAACATCTCATGCAGATGCAAAGAGAGATATAATTCAAAATTAAAGTCAGTTATAAGATATATAAGCACGCAATGTGTGCACAATTTTAATAAACATAGAGCAGTAAAATATTTGACAATATCTCCGACAAGGAAGAAGAATGTTTTCACAAGGCTTCATGTACAATATCTACAGATATAATCGGTATTTGAACCACATTTCAGCCCACCACTTCACACTTACAGTTAGAGAAATATTTACTTTTTCTTATCAAATAACATTTCATAAATATAGAAAAGAGAGAAATGAAAATTCTATCTAATTTTACAAGTGTGAGAAATTAAAAATGTATTTATGGGTGACATGCGTCTATGTAAAAATCAATTTAGATTTCAGTTTTATGAAAATTAGAATTGTTACGAGTTTACGACCATTTCGGTGCCAAAAAAGGGGGAAGAGAAAAATGTTTTCCTGGCAAAATGTTCTAGGCGGGACCATAGAACTAGATCATGTGACATTTTAAGTACTTTAAGACAAAAAACATTCAAGATAAATTTGCATCATATTAAAGAAAACATGATGAAATGCGAAGTCACATGATTGAGAAGACTGAACACTTCAGATAGAAACACAATAAAGTTCCTTATTCCATACATCCAACTTGCACGGTAAGTTTAAAAGCTTTGATGCTTGTTCAAGCTCACATAACCAACTTACAAGTTATGTTGAAACTGCTTCCATTGTTGCCTGAATTAATGATTTGTAGTTTATTGTTCGCGCACTGTCAAGAATCTTCAATTCGAACCCACAACTACCAAATTACGATTTGTTTCCAAGACAGTGGAAAATTTACTTCAAATAAGTGATTTAAAACCGCTAGAAAATCTGGATTTGGATTCTTTGATAAATAGTATCAGGGTCTTGAAATAATAATAATAATAATAATGCATATTATAAAATATGTAGGTATCCTAAATTATTACTACAGAAACAATACAATCAACAGAAAATAACATAAGTAAAAGCTGAATCTTCAATCAGAATTAGGACTTATAAAATGGTTGAACCAAAACTATACAATACAACTTATCTCCATATTTAGCCAGCATGTGGACACTGCTTAACTAAATAACACAACATATTTGCAATGATATTATCAAAATACTCTTTGTACAATTTCAAAAGAAGCTTATTTTTCCAAGGCTTTAATTTTTGCGAAATTGAATCTGTCTTATACCTAAACATACAGACATTTATTGAGCATCAATCAAAACTTGAGCCTTCTAAAGTCCCCACCCGCGGTGAGTGTAATTAATATCAGACGCACAGAGTTAAAGACCCATTCCGCCTTTGTGACCTTGATTAATCAAAGTCGCCACAAAAGTGATCAAGTTAATCAAAGCGAAAAACACAAGTGTAAAATTACCAAGTTTCAGGGAGAGAGATGTAGCAGAAAATATCGAAGGAACTGGTGAAAAATGAGCTGAAATTACCGCAACAGAATGTCCACGTTTGGCAAACGAGCTGTTTTAGTTTACCGTTCCACTCTGTTGATTTAGTCACGTGATGTCATAGGTTCGCACGCGCCTGCAATAGATTAATCAGCAGGAATTTGCATGCTAATCACAGATGACTGTCGCAAAGTCATTAAAGCTATATTGCCTTCATTTAACAATAATAACAATTTGTATAACATTTTGTAACGGTTTGATGTCGCACTATGATAACCATAGCGTCACAATGGGCGCCTGTCACGCGACGGCGTCACGAAACATGTTCCTCTCCCGAGCCTTTTGTTATGTTCATGTAAACGAGATGTTAATGGTGTTATAATATACTTTCACGCTGACTTAATGGGTTCTAATTGAAAACCTGTTTTCTATTGTTTTGACTTAATAATGTGTGTGGTTCCGACATCTCACAATCTGTTGAAGAATTAAATGATTGAAACGTTCTGTCATATCAGAAACCATTCATGATTTTGTTACGGTGCATATTTGAAAATATCAACTTCTTATAGAAATCAAGAAGATACTAATATTTAATAATTAGGCAAATTAGGCAAATATCATTTGAAATATCATTATTCTTCTTAACACAAATGCGTCGGAATCTTATCCTCTCTTTCACTTCTTGTTAAACGTCTTGTATATAACAAAATAAAATAAAAATAGATAAGAACAAAACAACAACAAAAAACAAAACTAAAAGAGAGAGAGAGAGAAAAAAACCCCAAAAAACACAAAACTAACAACAATAACAACAAAAATAAAATAATAAAAATAGTCATGTATAAATATAAAATTGAAAAGAATGATATATGTATGTTATCAGTTTTATGCTTAGCCGGGGAAATGTAGTCTCAACAATAAGATAATAATTAGATGAGGTTTTGTTTGAACTTTATTCTGTGTAGCTAACTACAAACAGTTTGATTACAGAGACATGCCATAGATTTTTCTTCCTTTGTTTCTTTTTTATTTATTTTTTCCTTTTAGTGCTTTGATAATCTTTGAAAAGACGTTTAACCGGAAGTCAGATTACGTTTTATGTCCAAGCATTCCTTGAATAAAAAGCTCTTTATGTAAATATTCATAGAAGGAACTTAATGCAATTGTTCATTTTTTGACAGGATGAAAGAAATCTCATTCCAATGTGTCGCTTAGAAATATATTCAGAGTGTAATTATAATCATCAACTACAGACACAAAAACTGTCATTTTGAAGTTGAAAATATCTACCCTTTCATCACTTTTACGCATTGAATCGGAAATTCGTAGGAAATATCAAACGTAAGCTAGAGGAACATTAAGATTTATTTTTTCAGTATAGACCTTCCCTAAATGTTTTTCCGTACAGATAAAAATACTATTTGTGTAAAATGTATATAGTGTGATTTGTTTTCTGCGCCATCGCGACAGGACTTCAGTGAAAAATCTTTCTGATTAATTATTCACGGAGAGAACGGGGATTTATTCATCACTGAAAATACTTTAATCAGTTTCTTCGCTTCTCTCGGCAAAACGACTTCGTACTTGACAAATTACACGTCATTTGGCTCGCCCTTAATTGGAAATTTATTAAATAAAATTTTAGCAAGCGTCCCACGGCACGATGCCGTCGATCAAACGCTTGTACCAAGCTTTCCTGTGATCGCCATTTTATGATTGCGCGCCGTTTCGGATCAGGGCACAGAATCTCCACCATGAATACAAATGTAATCCATGCCAAATAAATTCAATTATCTCGGTATAAAAACTGATATCAATATGTGCCTCTGAAAAATTCCTGTTTGGGGAAGGTACGTCTATTATTCCTTAAACTTGTTACTGTACCCAAGGGTATGCATGGAGCTGAGGCAAGAATACAGCCGTGCAAAAATCGATGTAGAGCGGAATTAAAATATACAGAATGAAGATATCTACATAATTATGTAGTTGTATCGAAAAACTTTGAAAACAATAAAATGAATATTCTTTCTAAGAAAAAAGGCACATCCATAAACAACTGTTGATCTAAAGGCGGAATTTGTAGTTATAATGATGATGTTTCTGCTGATGATGACGATCAAATTATAATTTCGACTGCCAGTGTGATTATACTGCATTGAGCTCTATTTATTAACGAGACTGACACAGATAAAAAAATCCACAAAAGTCCCTCAAGTAAAAGCCATCCACAGGTCGCGAAGTAATAGACACCTCCCTGTCCAATCCTGTGAAACCCTGAAGAAAATGTGAAGAAAAGAATTCTCCTGTAAGACATAAGTCACCTTTGACTTTGACGTTTATTCCATTAGGCAGGATTGGGAACCGACTGTAACCTTTCTGCCAGAAGGTTAAATATAACACCTGATACATGGCGCAAGAATTAAATATTTGCCAATAAAATCTGACGGCAGCAAATTATATAGTTTTCCGTCTAGGAACTTTTTTATGCAATCGCCCCACTATAATCAAAACGTATCAGACATAGTTCATGGTGAGTGCCAGCTCCACCACTGAACACTCATTTCTGAGACTGTGCAAAAAGCCAAACTTCGAAGCCAAACTAAAGCTGTGCCAATGACATGTTGTTGTTTTTTTCTTGTGCGAGGCTACCTTCAGCTATCGTACACCGCTTTTTGCATAGTTTGTTAACATTATATGGGAATATAAGAAATTGAAAATCTCTTTTTACAATAGTGTAGTCGTTAATTTACAACTGACCAACATTCGAAAACAAAAATTTCTTTATGTGAAAATCGTAATGCATTAAAAATATACACCATTATAACATACGACACCCTGTCAAATTTAGTAAGAAATGAGAACAACTTTAAAGAAATAAAACATGCAATTATTAAAAGAGAGAACAATAGGTGAACAGTGTTTTGCCACACAAATTTCAATGGTCATAGGTTCAAAGCATCCATATTGTGAATGTGTTTAAAGTTATATTAGACAAACACCACTTGGAAATATTTTTGTTAAATATCTGTTTCGTTTTTACATAAAACTCATAGATTCAGAGTTTTTTCTTCAGATCTTCAGATTTTTGAGATTTAAACATATAATTTTAGACAGAAAACCGTATATTTTACAAAAGGAAAAATGAATTCAATTTTATCTTACTGGTGGTTATAGACTGAGATATTTTAGGCAAAATTGAAAAGTTGGTAAATCTTTTGATTTTGTTTCAAAATTCTGAAAAGGCAATAATATATATTCAAATCAATAATAGATACAATATAAATGCAATTATAATTTCAAAATATGTTGTTTTTTTCAGTTAACATTTAGGGTGAATTATACAAGAAAAAGAAAATGAAAATATGAAAAGCATGAAGTATAAAATTCTTTTAAAGAAGTTAAACAGTTAGGAATGTTTAGTTACTTTCTGCCACTACAAGCAACAAAAAACCTAAGAATCTCTTAAGACGACGCTTCACTCACACGATGGCAAGGATTAGCATAATATCCTAAATTGGAAAGAAATACGACGTAAATTGGGCAAGCCAAACAAAATGTCAAACTCTATAACACTCAGCTATAATGTTATCTCAGGAAAACGTTTTCCAAGCTTTTCATTTTTCAAGATATACGACATACAATACAGATCAATAATAATTATGGACGAAGCGATTCATTACAAATCGTTGATGTGGATTCGATTCTCCCGAGATGCCATTACGTCCCATTTTCGATCTTCCGCGAGACATTGACACAATCCAGACCACGGTGTACGGGATCGTGTTTTCCATAGGTTGCCCTCTCATTCCATTGTTCCAATTTTGTGCCAGCTAACTCGGTGAAACAGACAAAATATAGAGAAATTATTAGATAAACATTTTGATAAATAAATGTAAAAGATTGACCGCTTACTATTGATCTAACGAACCAAGTTATACTTCGTCTGTACCACTGTATAATTCGTTCCCCCGGCCAAATGACGCCTGAAATTAATGCGTGGTTCTCTTTTCTTTTATCTTTTTCTTTGGCAAAAACCGCGACCCATAATTTTGTAAAGTGCCGCTCTTTTTTCTAACTACAATTAATTCGAGAGTAATTGTTTAAGTGATGCAAAATTGCCAGGATGTTATGTTATTCTTGGGATGATGTGATCGATAAGAATTCTCTGTAGGCACGAGATCATTGGCGATATCGGTAGCACGAGTTAACTAACATTTAATGAATCAGAACAGAGCTATTGAAGAGTTAAATGAGTATTTTAAACCTCCTGATAACAAGGACAGAAGCTGAGTCAAATATGAACAATTCATCTCTAACAAAAATAAACCTTTTATAAATATGGCTTAATTTTCTGAAGTGCAATATGGCATTCATTCACTAGAGAGATGGTTATGATGAAAAGATTTATATCATGTTCCATACTGTACAACTCAATTTGATTGAGATCTTTCTGTTTTGAATGCTGCTAATTAAATTAACATCAGCATGTACATCTGTACAACGTATGACTGATGATTTTGTGAAAAATCAAAAATGAATTAATAGTGAAAATCTACTGCTAGACAAGCTCTTGTGAAAAAATATTTGTACAAAATATTTGAGAAATCCCTTTATCGCACATGACCAGAGATATATCAACGTACAAACAAAGAAAATAAAGTCTATACAGAAAAAAAACCCACATACAAACAAATCAGAAACTATCTCCAATACATTGTACATTAAAAACATAAAATTAAACTTGTACAGAATATACCTTTAACAATTTTTTTTCACTATTTTCTACATTTATATTACATATTCTTCAACAATGAACAAAGACAGTAAAGAGAATATTTATAAAGCACACTGTGAGCGTTTTTGAACCATGTGGACAACAAATGTTTTATTCGCCCCCAAAAAATGGAGCTAAAAGTATCTAAGGCATTTTTATACAATGGCTCGTATATTTATATTCTAACTTGTGTTTTAGGGCTTTCATACAAGATGTACCAGCACAGCCATGAAAATGGTATCAGTCCTGAGAAACGAAAACAGCGTCGTATCCGAACAACGTTTACTAGTGCACAGCTGAAAGAACTGGAAAAGGCCTTCTCAGAGACTCACTACCCAGATATATATACAAGGGAAGAGATTGCTATGAGGACTGATCTAACAGAGGCAAGGGTACAGGTAGGTCGAGTAAATGTACATAAAATATTAAAAATATATGCAACAAGAAGTATATCACATATACAAAACCGATTCTAAATGACATAAACATGCAAAGTAAGAAAAAAATGGACAAAATGTATTGGTATGTAAACTGGCATTACAAATATTACAAGCTTACGTAAAGATACGAGGTTCTTACATAAGTATTTTGTGTGCTGCTCCTAGTGACACAAATCGTTCAAATGTAGTTAGGAAATGCATGTACTCTACAGAAACAAAAACGTTAAAAACACAGTGCAGTTCGAATAAAAAATAGCAATGAATTACATGTATTTAGATTTTTTCAACAGCTCTTTGGGTTTAAAAAATATGATATCTATCAGCACTACTCACTAAACACTTTTTAACGAAAGATGATTTTAAATGACTGTGAACGTTCACACCTGTGTTCAACCATGTTGGTTTCAGCTATGATTTAAAATAGTTTCTAAAACTAATACAAAAAGAAGAGCATTCTATTATTGTCTTCGAATATACACCAAAAGTGCTCTTTAATTGATAAACAATTTATGTATCCGCCATTTTAGGTATGGTTCCAGAATCGTCGCGCAAAATTCCGTAAAATGGAGAGAGCCAAGCAACAACAGCAGAACCAGTCTCAGCCTCAGAGCCCGCCAGTGAAACAAGAAAACAACAGTGGAACCAGCAGCAATAATAACAATACAAGTAACAGTAGCAATAACAATAATAACAACAACAACATCAGCAAAGAAAAACCGAAGTCACTTGAAGACTCACAAGGTACTTATAGTTACAAATAGATAAACGTTTTTTTTTTCGTGGATTAAAAATGAAACAAATATTTAAGACAATGCATTTTACATTTTTAAGTAAACGGTTACATATATCAAAATAAGTGCCATACTCTTTGAGCAAATATATAATTTAAACGTCTCAAAGGCTATAGGCTGATTTAAAAACACTTTATTTTCTGATTAGAAACTAATATTAAATGGGATCTGATACGCCTTCAGTATGCTCAAGACACCTTTACCCACATTGATATAAATGTAGTTGGAGCATAAAAACAACAACAACTCGTGACCAAGATTAAATTAGCGCATGCTTCGTAAGAATCACGGAACTATCCTTAAACTATAAAAACATAATAAAAAATGAAATAAAAAAGATCAAATAAACAATGTTATCCAAATTTTGTAATATGATTTTGCATGTTTCAGCTAAATCACCAAACGAACCACCAAAATGGTCTAACCAAATCAATAACCCCGGCAAGATGACGTCATCAATGCTTGGCGTGCCTGCACTTCCAGGACCTTACTCAAGCATCCTGTCATCCACAGTCTCAGACTACCCACAGAGTGCAATGGACACCAAAATACCAATATCAGCGCCAATGTTCTAACATATACAACCATATTTTGTATCTATTTCATTTCTAACCGTATAAATACTCCATTTCTAACTGTATGAAAGTATTCATACAGAATTTGTCGCCACTCTACACCACTACCTGAAGCTCGGCCTGTATATTGCGAATATTTCAAACAGAGGTATACAAAAGGAGTGATGTATCGAATCAGAGAAAGTCGAAAAACGAGTATTGTGCGTCAATTTATTCTAGAACGCGAGAAGTTATGGCGGTGGAAAAAAAACAGCTCATTGACCTCAAATTGTTGGAAGCGACTTTGGCCTAAAAGCTCATAGAAAACCTGCTGTGAGATTAAATTGTTTATATATGGTCCTTCAAATTTTTGTTGATACATGCACATACGTTCGTTTTGATAACATATATGTATTTGTTTTAAATTTTCATATTCTTGTGCATTACATATACATGTTTTGGGACTACAAATTTCAAAGAAAAAATACGCTTTTTATGATTTGCAACCAATACTTGTCTAAAGGTTGGTGCAAAGAAAAAAAATTACGTTTGTTTATTGAGTTATGTTTCCAAAGCAAAATAGGCGCATGCATGTATAGTAAAATAACTTTATTTTTTAAAATAGAAATACTTGCTAAATACTGACAAGTTTTGAAATAAGCAATTTAGTTTCAATAATCAAATTTGAAAAAAAAAATAAAATTGATGTGAAAGAAGCATGTTCCGTTTTGAATTGCCATGCTTAAATACGGAAACAATTTTTCAGAGCACTTGAATGAAATGTCACTGCGTATTACGAATCCTTGAAATTTTATGTTCGTTTAAGTGAGAAGTTTAATGACACATTCGAATTCACCCTGTTCCATACTTAGACACTTGCAGCATTACTCTTAAATTTCATTTCTGCTGATATGCTGATTTCAGGAAATTAGTCGCATCTAGAGTAATTGAATTCATAATTTGGTTGAACATATTCTGAAATAACACTGTACTTGCTTGTTTTATATTTTAGGTATATAGGTGCATTTTTAAACAAAAAGTTCAAGATATTTTCATGATGTTTACTAATTGCTTTCTAGAAACGATTTTTTCCCCATCTTATTCAAGGGCATTCAAACAATGTCTGTAGCTGAATCAGTTTTCGCAAAAGACAGTGCTGATCCTGCAATGTCACGTGAATACATGAAAAACACCCCTGAAAAACTTTTGAACATCTAAAAGAACTCGTAAAATGCATTAGGACCGAATGTTCTATCTTTTGGATCGTTTGTATTATATATGCAGTTGCAGGTATACAAACATCTGTATTTCAAGCTGTATTCAGGTGATGCATCGTAAGCATACCTGGCAAATAAACTATGCCTAGTTTGATCAAGAACAAGATTTTAATATCTTAACATATTATTATAAAAACTGTACCTAAATATTTACAATATCGACAGCAGTTTCACAAGTTTTAAATGTTTTTGAAAAACTTTAATTGTTTCTCCAAGTGTGTGGATGGTCTAGTGTATAATAAATAGTTGGTCAGCCATGCTGTAAGATGAGGGCTGTTTTCTTTTGAGATGCAATGTGCCAAATAAAAATCGTATTTCTATTTTATATTAGACACTTGAAAGTCCAGCCTATCATTTTGTAGATTAGGTTGGGTTTGCCAAACGATTTAGACGCTCGGCTAAAAATCTAGTCAAAAGGTTATTTTTCATCATTAGTTGCTGCATTAAGTTGTAATGACTAATGCTACATACATATATAGTTTTGCTGACTTTAAACCCTGTAAATAGACGTCTACTTGTTGGTGATCTTCCAAGGTTTTTTATTTTCATGCCAACATTTACTTGCACTGTTACAAAAATACGAAACTAATACATAGTATCAAAAATTGTGTGCCAAATATTAATCGAGCTTCCATGTGATTTACTTGATTTATGCTGACTTTGTGTTCATAAGAGAGGTTCTCAGACATTTATACTTTGTGCCAATGCCATTTTTTACAGTCGTTGTTTGACTGTAAGTTAAATCTAGTCAGGCAAAATATTGCCTGCATTAGTAAACTTTTCAGAATCTTCCAAATGTTTGAAATTAACTGCATACTAAAATTGTTCATACCATGTTTGTGATAAGCCATTTTCAGCTTTGGATTCCTTATTGTCCTATTAACTCGTTTTGGCAAACAGGCTAAAGGCTCTTGGAAATAATACGCGAAGCATTCATTTAACTTTTGCCATGTTACAACATTCACAGACTGCGATTAATTATTACTTTTTTGATATCGTCATTTACAGTTACAGTAGTATATGTGGATTTTTAAGTCTGTCTTCCATTCAGTCCACTCTTCATTATGTTAATTCTGAGGAATAGTTGATAAAATTGTCATTTATATTTTGTATTTAATGTCGTTCTTCCATATAAAATTTCATTGTATATATATTCTATCGTACACATTGAGCAATATTTTGAATTTTCTTTGTGAGAAAAACTATTAAAATGTGTTTTACAAGTTTTTGCTCTGCTTATATCATTTTTTTGTTATCGCGAAATGTGGTTAGAAATATATATGTATACATGTAGTCCCAACGGTATCTTGCTGTAGATAACCGAGACTAAAGGATGGTCTATATTCAACTGGAATCTCTTACATATGAGAAAACTTGGGCACAAGATGGGTTCAAGCTCAGTAAAAACCCAACATGTAAAAACCCAACATTAAGTGCTAAAAGTTAGAAGATCGATTCGATGAACGAGGTCCAAGGTGTCCGAGTCCCTTTTTAGAAATATGAGTTGTTCTTTTTTTAAAGGTCATGAAAAATACAAGAAACAACGGTTAGACGTCTTCTGTCGAAAGACCATTGGTGTATTTATGGCGTCTGCGAAATTCGAACTGTAATCATATTGCACATTACATTTAGTCCATGAAACCATCCTCGGGAGCAAAGTCTACAATACCAACTAACATACATAAACACTGTAATTCTTAAAGATACACATCTAAAGATGCTTTTTAGTGTGCGACAGCATTGTCAACCATAGATACTTCTGTACATAGACACGCCTCTACCGGCGTAATGAGACTTTGTAGCGGGTAATTCAATTATAAATAATTACTCGGAGCCTAATGATAACGGAAATTTCCCATGAGACAAATGACGTTCATGGTTGTAATCTCAAAGCAAGGGTCTAGTGACATATAATTCTAGTGAGATATTTCAAGACAATCTATTGTCTACTGAGGTTTTGTTAGAACTTGAATTCAAGAAAGTTTTTATCACAAAAACGGTAGAGACAATTTTAAGTAATAAGTGATCTAGGATAATAATAATAATAATAAATAATAATAATAATATCCAACGATAATAATGAATCCTGATGATGATGATGATGATAAAGTATTTTATTGCGAAATCTGTAAGGACCATTCAAATAAGAAGTAATCTACGATAGAATAATAAGACAAAAAATAAAAATGATGAAGATGAATTTTTTATCGCAATCGGTTTTGACTTTCTAAATAAATAACTAATCTTAAATATAAAAAATGATGATGTTGATGCCGCTACTGATGAAGGTGATGATAGTGAATTTTGAATGATAAAGCTTATCAACTTAATTGTATTACGTGTTATGAAAACTAAAACTTACATAGAAACGTGTTCTTATGATATAAATATTGTCATACCGGTGTTTCAAACATTTCTTAACCAATTAAATCGTTATGTTAATCAAATGAAAAGGAAATTATTGCATGATACTTTTCTGTTCTGTATAAACCTTGTTTATAGCTATCCTCTCTCGAACAATTCATCAAATTAGTTACAGATTAAAATTAAGTTATTAACCTATTTATGCTTGATGGATTATTCCATCCTTGTCAGTTGGACGAGTCCATTTTCAGAAGGGTTTCTGGTATAAATTTTCAATTTTAGTCTATTTAGGGAAGAAAGTCCTTTATGCAAACAGTGTAGACCCTGATCAGACGC
Organism: Cyclina sinensis; assembly: GCA_012932295.1. Lineage (NCBI taxonomy): Eukaryota > Metazoa > Mollusca > Bivalvia > Venerida > Veneridae > Cyclina > Cyclina sinensis. Next base: position 3,062,095 of record JAAONU010000014.1, on the reverse strand, counting down.
CGTATATTGCGACGTCTGATCTGGGTCTGCATCGTTTGCCTATGTCTACTTTGCGTTAAAAAAGTATAGCGGGTTGCTTTTCTGTGTTAAACAGTTCACTCTAAGGATTCTGGCTCCATTTCATAGTCCCCAGGAAAAAAAATGTGATCATAAAAATGTATGAGTCTCAGCTTATAACAAGAATCGTCTTCTATAATGTTCGCCGTATTTTGGTGCATTTCTGAATTATCAATGGAACTTAGAGGAAGAATATCAACTCAAGTTTAATATTTCTTGATTTGCAAGCGCGCGAAAAGGACGTACCAACTCAGTTGAACTACATTGAAATATTTCTTTTGGGTAAAACAATGATAGTTTACACACTTCAGTCCTAACAAAGACCTTACCTTCGGCTTTTATTTCAGATGGGCTGCATGATTCGAAGCGGATGTCGTGTATTACACGTGGGTTGACCAATAGCTATAAGGACTGACTTTTCTGTGGCAGTTAGCATGGTAGATACTACATGTTATAATAAAATATGTACGAATAGAGCTTGTTATGTCAGCACTATTGAATTTAAAGGTCTCTTGAGCTTACCGAGATGTTTCTACTTACGCACACCGTAAGTTACTCTGTATGACAATCTCTGGGCGGAAAGGCAATCAGTGGTCACCAATGTGGCTCAAAAGAACGGCATGTTTAGTATTTAGATAAACAGAAATAGTATTTTGAGCAAACGCGGCAGTTACTAAACGTATGCTTCCCTAAAAAGTCATTGGTGGATCCAAAGCCTCTCAACAACACTACAGTAAGTAAAGATTTTGTTAAAACATTTCCATACGGTGCCAAGTTGAACTCACAAGATTGTCCTAAAGGAAGTGGTGCCAAAAGCAAGGACTGGTATGTTAATTAGATATTTCTCATGAAATTAATTTCACTGATGGATTACCTTATCGACAGTGCTGGCTTTTAAAGTCAGCTATATAACGTTATGCTTGTAGAACTGACACTAACCCTAACGATCATAAATAACTCGAGTAAATTTTCTCTTTATCTTGGGCAAGAAAATCACTTTTTAAAAAGAGCCGTCACGTGACGAATGACGTGTTTAGCTCGAAATAGCACTATGGAAGTGATATGGGTAGCTGTTAGATGCTTTTGCTAAGGAAGGAAGCTCCACCTCCACCGTTACCTCAGCTGCATGCGATCCTCTAAAGTTCCACCGAGTTGCTGAGAATACAATACAGGTATACAATATTCTGTATCATTTGGCCAGATAGACGAAATAGACAATTGAAATGTTATTTTAAAATTATGTGATGAGCCAATGAATTACAGGGCAGATACAGAAAGACTCGCAGTATTTCATATAATCTGAAAATGATTTCTCACCTTGACACTTGGAACCTGGGGCTATTAAAAGGGCAAAAATAAAGACTGAAGTGTTAGTTATAATAAAAGGCAAATCCGAAATGATACAAGATTTTATTTCTGTGAAATCACTCTTTTCAATGCAGTAACTACAATAAAATAACAAGCAGACACCAATACAAGGACACCAACTAAGTACAATGCAACGCTATCTACAAACATTTAAAAGATAATCATCAGTACCGCAATGAATTGGAATTTCATTCCAAATTTGTTTTATGTACATTAATCTATTGAGAATTCGCAGATTTCTTTGTACAAGACAAAAAAGTAATTAGTTTGTACACCATCATTTCTTACACTAATTTGTACAACACGAGTGAACACATCACATTCGTTACTGCCTAGATTCCATAACTTCATGTAAGAAGTACACATTGTATGTATGTATAACATGCAATAGTTACTTGCCTTCTCTGACACAGATACCTGGTGACACTGTATTAAACATGTTGATTTTCAAATCTAACAAAATCTGTCACCAACCACAACCGTGAGCTTTGTGTTCTAAGAATCAAACTAAAAGCTGCAATTCATATCAACAAGACATTTTTGTAAAGGTTTACATAACATCTTGCCGAAAACTGTCAGTATATATTATCTCTTTGGAACATGGCCTGATTATCAACAATTATTATTTAAAAGCATAGCTCAGTGGTGAGGTCATAATTCTACAAAATGAAATAAACTAGTTAGAACCCCATAACTGTTAAATGTACTGGACTACCTCTTGTTGTTCTTGGTTCCGAGTATTTGTAGAGCCACATTTCAATCACTGCTTGTATTTCAATTAAACACATGAAATAAAACAAGGAGTTCAAGCTATGTATAAACAAAATGACTTGACTTTCTGTTCTGTACTATATTACTTATCTCAAATATCATAACCATTAAAAAAGATAACAAAATAGTTTCAATTAATTTTACAGCATTGACTTAGAAATACGAATTTAACTTTCACTGATAAAGAAAACATGCAAATTGGGTATAAACATAAATAAATACTTGTAAGTTACTTTGATTTCCAGTCCAGTTCTTAAATGTATTTATAAAAAAGATTTAACAATAAGTACCTGATTATAAAATCAAACGAAATTTCATACCACTGCATTTCAAACAATTTCGTTTCCTACTGTAACAACAATTTTATATTCCTGTAACTTATAAAAATTCATTCCCAAAAAATCTGCAGCTAAATAGCTTTTTTTCATTTTTCTGCAGTTATAACAATTTCATAATTCTACAGTTCAAACAATTACATTATCTACAATTCAAATTGATAAGCTAAATCACTGCACTGCAACTTAAAGTGGTTAAAAAAACAAAACTGTATAAATAGTTTAAGAATGGAAAATTGAAACAAGAAATTATAGCTAAAACTTCACATCACTGTAAACATGCAGATTTTTTTTTAATTGTCTAGTTGCAGTTAACGTGTTATGTATAGAGCACATCTACCTTTGAAAATGCCCTAAAATGCATTTAAAATCAACAGTGTGACATTTCCATGTACCTAAAACTCAAACAGACGTTATCTTTCCATTTTCATTTTGTACCTTGTTGTGTAGAAGCCATCATGATACTTTAAATTGTGTTTAATATGGAGAAAAAATATAATGACTGCTCTTTCACTTAAGTTTCTTAAAATAAATAAGCCAGATATAAAGATGAAACAATTATCATTTCAATCCAAGGTAAATCTTTAATCTTCAATGATCAAAATGGAACAAAAAATCTCTTCATCTTTCATTGCTGATCTTATAACAGTATGGACAATACTGGAATAAATCATGCCTTAAAATTGTTACTTCCAAAAAGAGACTAGGAAAGCCCATCAATGGTTTTTTCCCTTGTCACATGAGTTAAACATTTTAATGTCTGGAAACAAATCACAACATATTTAACTATATCAAGAGTGGGAACTCACTCTAACATGTGAATTAACTGAGCATGTTAACTTAATCGAGCTGTGTTATATGTCTGGGGCCTCCTCCTTGAGAATATATCTTCCACATCTGCCAGAACACCTTCTCCATGTTGTGTGCATACATTTGACAGTTAAACAATGGACTAGTGAGCCGTGCCTTCCACACCTTGGCCCGCATTGATCGCAAACTGAAACAAAAGTAAATGAAAACTAAACCTATCTAACTACATCATAATAATCATTGTAACATATACTGTTGTTATGTGTTTCTCACTGTGCAATATATATCTTACACATCTTGTTGACAGTAGACACCATAAAATACCGACAAACACTGTTAATAATAGGAATCTCATGCCAAACCTTTTAACATACACACAATCCTAAATATCTTTCAACGTCACTCTTCAAATTAACAACTGATCTAATCATTTTCTTTCATCACAGAATTGAAGTCTGAGTTGTATCCAATCTTCTATTTTTTAACAAAAAGTACAGAAGGAGGAACCAACATCAGTTTTCCTTGTAAACTACAATTTTGTTCTAATATAGCTACTCTGATTTCACTTTGACCAAATACCAGAAACCTTTCTGGAAACTCTGTTTATTTGAGCATGTCTTCCCCAAAAGCATTACTAAACTATTGACAGCACAAATTTTTTTTTTTAGACAAATCTGAATGCCCATTATTTTGTTTTAAAATTTTTCATGTAAAATATTATCCAGCACCATTCTTTGGAAGAACCAGTCCCCTATTCTCCATAAAGACTTTCTATTTATGTTGTAAAGTTTTACTTACTGCTCCTTGTCATTTCCAAGCCTGGCTGCAATATCTACATAGTCCTCTCTATCTCTGGCTATCAGTTCAGGACAACCGAGAGCTTTCAGCTGGGAGGAGGCTACTCGCGATGCCAGGGTCTCTTCTGGCATGGTCACCATAGGAGTGCCAGCCCATAACACATCCATGCCTGTGGTGTGGCCATTGCAGAGAGGGGTGTCTAAACATACATCAGCTAACTGTCCACGTCGTACATGTTCCTCCTACAGCAAATTATAAAAAAAGAGATTCTCACTGATTAAGTGATAATAAGGTTTTCAATCCTAATACTCTCAGAATCCTAAACAAAATTACAATTATTTTGAAGATATCAAGTCGATTCCTACTGCAAGGTCATTTACAAGATTTTTAAATGTCTAATCTGTAAACAAGAGGGCCATGATGGCCCTGGATCGCTCACCTGAGTACTTTGCCTGAGGGTCTACCGTTAAGCAAACATCAGATGCAACATTACATTTTCTAACTGAAGATATTCAAAGATCTCATATTTTATACAAACAAGAAGATTTTCAAAGTTTTCCCTATGTAAAATAAGTTGACCCCCAGGGCAGGGCCAAATTTGACCCCGGGGGCATAATTTGAACAAACTTGGTAGAGGTCCACAAGACAATGCTACAAATCTTAGATCTCGGGGCCTTGTGGTTTCACACAAGAAGATTTTTAAAGTTTTACTATATATGCCTTTGTAAAATCCTTGACCCCCAGGTAGGGGCCAAATTTGAACCAGGGGCTTAATTTCAACAAACTTGGTAGAGGTCCACACGACACTGCTACATACCAAATCTTAAGGCTCAGGGCCTTGTGGTTTCAGACAAGAAGATTTTTAAAGTTTTACCATGTTAAATCAGTTGACACCCGGGGTGGGGCCAAATTTGACCCCAGGGGCAAAATTTGAACAAACTTTGTAGAGGTTCACTAGACAATGTCCCATACCAAATCTTAAGGCTCAGGGCCTTGTGGTTTCAGACAAGAAGACTTTTAAAGTTTCACTATATAAGACTATGTAAAATCAACTGACCCCCCGGGGTGGGGCCAAATTTGACCCCAGGGACATTATTTTAACAAACTTGATAGAGGTCCACTACACAATGCTACATACCAAATCTTAAGGCTCAGGGCCTTGTGGTTTCAGACAAGAAGATTTTCAAAGTTTTTTTCCCTTTAAGTTGCCATAGCAACCAGAGTTCTTGATGGGATTGAATTCTTTGAACAACTGTGGTAGAGCTTCATGCAAGGAACATCCCAGGCAAGTTTCATCAAATCTGGCCCAGAGGTTTCAGAGGAGATGTCGTTTGAATGAAATTGTTGACAGACGATGGACGAAGTCCAGTCACAATAGCTTACTATGAGCCAAAGGCTCAGGTGAGCTAACAAACTTGGTAGAGGTCCTCTACAAAATGCAACATACAAAATATCTAAGCTCTATGCCTTTTGGTTTCTGATGTGAAGATCTTTTACACTTTTAACTATATAACTCTATGTAAACAAGTGACCCCCGGGGCAGGGCCTATTTTAACCCAGTGGTTATGATTTGAACAAACTTAGAAGAGGTCCACTAGACAATGCTACACACCAAATATCTAAACTCTAGGCCTTGCGGTTTCTGACAAGAAGATTTTTTTAAGTTTTTCCTATATAACTCTATGTAAAACATGTGACCCCTGGAGCGGGGCCTTTTTTGACCCAGGGCCTATGATTTGAACAAATGGAAAAGAGGTCCACTGGACAATGCTGCACACCAAATATCTAAACTCTAGGCACTGTGGTTTCTGGCAAGAAGATTTTTAAGTTTTCCCTATATAAATCTATGTAAAATTAACTGACCCCTGGTTTGGGGTCAGTTTTGACCCCACAGTCATAATTTGAACAAACTTGGTAGAGGTCCACTAGATGATGCTTCATACCAAATATCTCAGCTCCAGGCCTTGAGGTTTCGGAGAAGAAGATTTTTTAAAGATCCAACTTATAAAATCTATTTTTAGCTCCAGTGAACCAGAAATGCAATGGACCAGATCCATTTGAACAATCTTGGTAGAGCTTCATGCAAGGAATATCCCAGGCAAGTTTCATTAAATTTGGCCCATTGGTTTAAGAGGAGATGTAGTTTGAATGTAAAGTTGACGACGGATGGACGGACGACAGATGGACAAAGACCGATCACAAAAGCTCACCCTGAGCACTTCACTTTGTGCTCAGGTGAGCTAAAAAAACCCCAACTAAATCAATTCAAGAAAACAATGACGAATATTAACTATTTACCAAAAATGCTGCATTTAGAGCATTTAAGTGCACGTAAGAATTGAATTTCTTTTTTACCTTTTTACATCAGAAGATCAGCACTGACATTAAAATGCAAGTCGAACACTTACTTTTGGAGCTACATTAGAAAAGACAATACGACTGCTATCAATTCCTTCATCCTTTGCCTTCTGTACAATGTTAGCTTCCCCAACAGCTGGAAACTTCAGTAACCAAAGCACACTGTCTGGTACTCTCTTTAAAATGTCCAGCCACATCTGTAGAGTTTCTGGATCTATCTTGTACAGCTGGTTAAAGTTACAGTACACAACAACATCATCGGGAAGTCCGTACTGACATCTAGCACTGATTATAATATTTTCTGGAATTTCCTCACCGGTTGCACATTTGTTGTTTGTCTGTAAGAGTAATAAAATTTCCCTGTCCGCATTGTCACTATGAGCAATGCATACCTGCAAATTAATACAGTATTTCTTGTGACTAAATTAAAATTACTTATTAGCATGTAAACCAAAATTAACATTATATGCCCAAAAAAATTCAAATGGTATTAAACACTGAGGACTTAGTCTATATATGTTACAGTATATCTTCATTTCAAGACTTTGTTACAGCGTTGAGAGGCTCACAAGGTACCACTCTCGACAACATACGGCTGAAAAATGTTTACAACAACTACAAATCATGCTGTTAAATACTCTAGATTATCTACTTATTAAAGCATTACAACATCTATTATACCTGGAACCATCTAAATCATGTCTGTTACCTGTTGAGTAGTCACACCATTTTGTATAGTCACTCCATTTACTAAAGCATGCGACAGTCCAGACTGTATCATCTGGGTGAGTACAGGGCCTATTTGTATAACTATGGACTCATATGTAACTATTCCTGGCTGACCATTCTCTTCATCTGTTGTGCTTCCCCTAGAACACTGGACAGTTGAAGTCTGAAATCAAAAGTATAAATAATTTTATACACTGGTCATCTGTATTCTAGAATCTTGATATTATGAGTGGTATGATAATGTTAGACATGTAGTATATTATAGCTTTCCGTTAAACACTGATCCATGACTAAAGAAATGCAATTTATAGCTTGTTACAGCATTATAAAGATATACTAAGATTATAGTAACAGTCTTCTAAATATTTTATCAGAAATTACCTAGAAATACCAAGAGACTAGACCTTGAGATTAGATGGAAGACAATTTTTGAATCCAGTTAAAATGCATCTGCTGTCTACTATGCAAAGATCTACTGAAATTTAGATTAAACCTAAGAGAAAATCTTACAATTTTGGAAATGTTTACAACAAACAATAAGGCATACTACATACCTTACAAGGGACGGCATCTCTCATCAACTGAAGGTTGGTCCCATTCAGGACTACATTGTTGTCTCTGAACTCTTGACCTTCATCCTGCTTGATTATTATTTTCTCTAGAAGATGTGGGAACATGTTCTTGTGGTCCCCAATAAAAAATGTGTCTGGCATGAAAGCAAGCTTTTCTGAATACTGTGAGTCTAGCTCCACAGGGGAGGTAAACTTGTCTGTGATGATGTAGTCCATAAAGGGTGCACCACTTGTACCAGGGTAACCTAACCACATCACCTGTTACAATTTATCGCACTAATAAATTACACTATTCCATGGCAAAGGAACTTGAAAAAAATCAGTAACAATGTGCTTAATTTCAAACAAAAGTAATCTGGAAAAAAAGTAGCAGCTTCTGTTTTCAAGGTAGATTCACTAAATCAAAAATGATGCAAAATGTAGAAGTTACATCAGACTTATGTCAGAAAAACAATACCCTTATAAACATTTTTCCCACTAAGAACTGCAAATCTGACCCTTTCTTCATTCAATAAACTTGCTATTTTCTAATATTCAGAGTAAGCTACAGCAAAAAGCTCTAAGCTATGAATTTAAAGTAGTTTGTAGTAAAAAGACTCCATAAAGCTGTGTTATAGATTCTATTGATAGTCTAGTCTGTTTTGCTTTAAACACCTGAATCATTCCACATTTTAGTTTACAACTTCCACTCACCTGTACAGGGGCAGGTTTCAAAGCGAACAGTTCATTCCTGGCTCCTTTTGTATAACCATTCATGTTGACCAGAATATCTATACCATCTGCATTGATACGATCAGCTGCTTTACCGTTACAAGGTACTTGTGACAGATCTACAAAATGTTCTGCTTCTTGTGAAATTTTGGCTCGGAAATTTGTACCATCATCTGCACTTAACGAGTAGCAGAAAATCTGAAATGACAGCATAACAGATGTATTCACCATTAAGCTAATGTCTTGATTTTTCCTAATAAGTAAAATGCCTCGAATCAAGTAGGTTTCAATAAACTTATTCTTCACATTTCAAGTCTTTGCAAACGAAAACAAGAATCAAGGCTAGCATATCAGGACTTTGTGGTCCAAATGTCAAACACAGCAGTGTATTACTTTTGTGGATATCGTATCAGTTACTTTGAAAGGGTGTAAATATATTTTAATTAAAGGGTTGAAATGATAGTCAGGGTTCCCACTGGCCAATTTTTTTTTTCCGCCACTGGGAAGGGTCCAGGAGGGAGGTTGAAAATTTTTCAATTTCTCATTTTTAAATACCCAATTTTCAAGGCATCTTCAACCTCAACTGTTATGAATATTTTATGGCATTTAAAAAAGGACAAATGTAATACATACATGTGATAATGTCAGTAACTTAGAACTGGATTTTCTGCTGGATTTTTAGCTTGACAACTGGAATTTTTTATCCAGTTGTTTTCGCAAAAGAAAGAAAGACAAGAAGAACAGCAAAGAAAACCAATGATGCATTTTTCTGTTCTTACCTAACGCATAAAGGTTGCGCCACTTGGAAAAGGCATAATCTGTTAGCACACTTTCCTATCTTTATATTCAGATTCCTACTAATGATTAAATTTTGCTTTTGTCTTTTGAATTCTAGCTTTTGGACCCGATTCCTTATACAGGGCTCTCGCTAGGGTCAAAATTTTTGGAGAAGTGAATTCTCTCTAAGGTTAGATTTGGGAGAAGTCAGAACTTGAGAAGACTCCTGGGAGAAATTAGTACTGGCAATGCTAGTTCCATTTCTGAATGACAATGGAAGACAGCAAATATGTGGAATGATTTTTTATTCAACTTACTGTTAAAACTAATGTACCTGTGGCATCAAAGTTCAGTAAATTTTTTGTGACTGGTACTTATAATAAAATCAAGACCACTTATCTTAATCAATCAATTTAATGTTGTAAGTTTGCCATATAAAGAGTCTCCTGACACTGATTTCTATAAATATTAAAATACGACGGGGTCGCGGAAATATATGACAAACGGAATTTATCCAAGATTTTTACTGACTGCTTCATGTTGAATGAACTAAATATTTGCTAAAATTGGTTCCCTTCAATTTGTTAAGCTTTTCTTTAATCACTCAGTGGTCAATAAGGGTATATTTTTGTTTAATCTTCTACGAAAAAAATGTTTATTTTTTGAAATTTTTTTCCGCCACTTTCATTATTTTTTTCGCCATTTGCGGAATTGGCGAATTGCAGCGGAAACTCTGATAGTAGAATGCATGAAATACTGCTCTCAAATCATTTGTTTCTGACTGAAAAGTCATAAACAGAGACACTTTTATAGACATGTAACAGGTAGTTGAGAACATACCTCAACAGAATCTTTATCATGCAGTCCTGGTATACTCTGCATTAGATGGGACGTAGGATGATTCCCGAAGTCAGAGCTCACATAACCAACACGGAGACGTCCTCCACTAGCAGACAAATCTTTAGGATGTTCATATGGTGGCTTGTGAAGGATGTTTATCTGGGGAAAAAGAGAAGATAAATTTACTTATTAAGTAATGAAACCTTTATTTTCTCTAAAATTTATCCAACTGACACAGTAATTGCACAAGACATTCATGAATATATTATGAATTATAAATCCATGTTACAGTGTCTTCTTGAATTACTTAACATCTTTGCCTAGTTACAAAATTTAAAATGCTCTACATACCAGTAACATAACAGTCATATATAATAAAAAGAGATTATTTAACTCAGTCTAAACAATCAAATTAAAAAATATTATATGAATTCTCTTTCTTCTTCTAAAAAAATTCTCCTGATCTGAAAATAACAATAAAGAAGGCAGCTTAAATGACTTTGTACTTTACAAATGAGCAGAACAATTATAAGTGTTACCTTTTCCAGACATAAGTTAGCATGTCTGCCAGCTATATTTTTGCGCATGTCATGCTTGAGTGGGTACAGCATACTGTGGTGAGGATGTACAGAGGGAAGTCGGTTCTTCTGCAGCTGTTCATCTACAATCAGTACCAACTTCTTCATTCTCTCTTCATAGTCACTCCAATCACATATTATCTAAAGGAAGAAACATGTAGTTAGTTTAATCTTTATGAAATTTCATTATGAAGTTTGTCTGCATGCAGTCCAAAAACATTTGACATGGTGACATACAGGGCTGAAATCCAGCACAGTTAATCAAAAATCTAGAATGTGAAAAAGCAATGTATAGTCAAGGAACATTTGAATCAACAGTTTGGTATTGCTAAGCCTGAAAGTAACTCTTCTTAAGCACTGTGTTTGTAACTGGCTCCAAAAGAACTCTCTAGAAACAAATCGTACAGTCTACATTCCTAGGTATACAGTAAAATTTCATCTTCATATTTTATCAAAACAGTCTATTACTTCGTTCAACCAGAATCTTAATAATACAACACAAATCGTAGAATTTAAGTGTACAAAGTTCTACTTTCAGTTCAGCGAGAACTTGACTTACCTGCAGACAGTGAGCAAGATTACAATAAGCATCTGGGAACTCAGGTTTCAGCTTCAGAGCTGTTCTGTAAGACTGTATTGCTTCTGGTATGTTTCCAGAGTCCTGTAGAAAAAGAGGTAGATACATGTATTTCTTTTAAGTACTTTTAATCTTCTAGTAATTTTATTTCTAATATAACTGTTTCTCAAAAGTGACCAAGATATCCAATTCTGAGCAAATAAAATTATCATAATATAGCAAAAACCTTTCAACTGCTGTTAAATAGTAAACAGTAGTCATTTTGAACTTTATTTTGCCAATTTTTTATCCCACTTATTTAAGACTAGAACTTGGCTCCAGACTGAAACCACTGAGATTTTAACAGCACAATCAAACATGTACCTTATGTATGGAGGCAAGATTACTATGGGCATCAGCAAATGCAGGGTTTATCTGTATAGCACGAGTGTAACACTGTAGTGCTCCCTGTACATCCTGCATCTCCTTCAATGTGTTACCCATGTTAGAATAGGCATCAGCAAATGTAGGGGAGATTCTGAAATCCAACCACACAAAGGACTGTCATTAAAAAGATGAGATAAGGGAAGTAATCTACCTCAGCTCTACTGAATTATTAAATGGCTTACTGAATTTGACTTATCATATGGTGTTATGAAATGACTTAAAACTTATTCAAGTTGAACACTTCCAAAGTTATGACGTGTATGCATGCTATCGTTTTATATGTGAAATGGGTTCTTTAAGAACATCTGAGCCAGTAATCAAAAGAAATATTTTTTTTTTCCATTTAACATTACACAGACTAGATCTCAAATGCCTGTGCTTGAGACTTATTCAATCTACAGTAAACTGGGCTTATGTCTCAATATATCATTTCAATACTGTATTTTCTACCTATTACTACTGACAAGTATGCCAGACCTTTATTTTCCAAGAGACAACCGGGTCTGCTTTGCATAATGACTCAAAACACCAAGTCAGAGAAAAAATTATTTTAACAGTATAAAATTTTCATGTAAAACTACTCGCACATGAAGTTGGAAAAGTCAATTTAATGTTTACCTGATAGCTTCCTTGTAATGTAGAAGTGCCTCATGTAACTTGCCCTGTTGTTGTAGAACACTAGCCAGGTTAGAGTGGGCCACAGCAAATTCTGGGAACACTTCAAGGGCCTTCAAGTAGAGCTTCACTGCCTCCTCTGTGTTACCTTGTTCTCTCTTGATGTTGGCCAAGTTGTTAAGGGAGTCAGAGTGGTTAGGGGCCAGTGTAAGGGCTGTATTATAGCACTCCTCTGCTTCCTGCACCTGTAACATGAAGTTAATAGAGTAAGTTTGTGAGAAAAGTAATACATGTAGAACATGTACAGTAATTACTTCAGTGGGAAAACTTAGACATAATTTCTGTGAACAATCAAGATATTTTATAACTGGCAATAATAGGACAGTGGTAAAGCCCTTTTCCACGAAAAAAACAATTGAAATAGGGCTTTAAACATATCATTTAAAAGATAAGTGCATTTTTTGATGATTCATTACTTGTATGTCTTGTACTTTTATACAGTACAGCATGTAACACTTATCTTAAAATCCATACACAAATACAGAATCAGTCTCTATAACATTTCTACATGAAACTTTATAGGGTATATCTAACTACTGCAAATAAGATGTTACACAGAACTTACTTTTCCTTTTTCCTTGAGTGCATTGGCAAGATTACAATAAGCATCAGGAAAATTGGGTTGAAGTTCTATTGCTCTTTTGTATGTATCTATGGCCAGATCTATCAACCTGTGCAATAAATAACTTGACTTTTTAAGGCAAATCAACACATATACAAACCAAAAACTAAACCAGCTTACATTCAATTTAACAAATTTATGCTTATTTTTTTATGCCATTAACTTCAGTTTGTAAGTACTGCTGAATTAAGATAGTCTAGTAAATCTACCTGAATTAGCAAAAACTATAGTTTAATTAAGCCATAACAGCAGGCAAACCCTCCCTTTTTTAATTAAACCCCCCACCCAAAGACCTGCTGATGTAAACAAAACAAACAAGTATACTATACTTCTAATAAACACATTAAAATTCAAAGGCTGATACTTCCAAACTTTTTAAAGACATATTTTCAGACAGGGAGCCAAGAAACAAAGTCATCTGTTGTATATAATATGCAAGTTCCAGTGTTACATACCCTTGTTCATAATAGACACAAGCCAGGTTCCCGTGTACCACAGCATGGTTTGGACTCAAATTGAGAGCTCTCAAGTATGATGCTACAGCCCTGGAAAAAAGAAAACTACTTAATACGCAACAAAATAACCCTTAACATTCAAAGCAGAGGTTAACTGTCTATACAACTGAAACACAGCAATGAGATATAACAATCACAGCAATTTCATATATTACACAGTCAAAATAATGATGCTGAATGTTTACTTAAAGCATAATTTTAAGAACTTAGAGACAATGCTGATATTGATTGTTTCTGAAATGTTTATCTGTTTGTCTAAGTCTCTTGGAAACACGGCCCATTAACTGCGCCCAATCAAATTTGAAGAAGAATCAACTGTGTAACACTTTTGCACAACATCTTAATTTTTTTTAATGTTATATCAGACTTTGTTTACTTACCGATCAAATATTCTTGCTTCTTTGAGAACATTTCCCAAATTAATGTATGCATCTAGAAAGTTGGCATCTAATGCTACTGCCTGAAATAACAAAATTTTTTTTTCACTTGTGTAAAAAAAAATTGTTTTTCTGCCTAAAATCCTTGTACAGTCTATCCAGGGAAATTTTTATTACTTTTCTGTTTCTAATACACATTATTCTGACCAGAACAAACATTAGTTTACAACGCTTATTAAGATCTTTTTGAAATCAGACTTTTATAGTAACTCAAGGTGAAAAAAATAGAACTAATCGCTTTTATAATAAGGATACCATTTCATGCAATACTATTAAACTTCAATCATAACCATAAAATACACATATCAATATTAATACTATTTCTTTTTTTTTTAACACACAAATTTATTTACCTTCTCAAAATGGTGTATCGCCAACCATATTTCTCCTTGAGCATTGAACACACAACCCAAGTTACTCCAAGCTACTGCAAAGTTTGGCTGTGTTTCGATGGCTTTCAGATAGCATGCCTAAAATTGGAAAATTAAACAACATGAAACAAAGATTCCAGTCCATTTTGAAGCTGCCGCAGTCGCGCAAATATCTGAAAATCCTGCGCAGAGCTCGCAAGTTTGGAATATCACTGAGGCAGACAGAATATCTTTCATTATTCTAAATCAACTATTTTCTACTATGTTGACCAGTCTTTTCGGACAACAATTTTTTTTTTTTCAGTCTGTGAAATTATCAACCCAACATAAAAATCAGAAACATAAAATTTAGTCCCTAGAAAGCAAAACAGAGACATTTACAAGCAGCTTTCTCCAAAATATTGCAAGTTTATTTTCTTCAAATTCAATTAGTTTCATTACGATTACTGTTTGCTTAATTTCCCAGACTGTTTGTACATAAAATCACTCACTCTTTAATGTCACACCTAATACTTGAACTGTGCACCTAAGTTTGAATCTTAGTTGTTAATACAATGGTTTTAATTACTAAGCAGTTATCAATCTTAAACTACTGGGTGCACAATTTTCTTGATGCCTAACAAGAAAGATATTCTGACTCCTCAACATGTCATATTCCAAAAAGATAAGGCAATGTGATTGGTAGATGGTGTTTCCTCAGTTGAGTAACTCCTAGCCAAATGCTCCTTGTTTCTTTGATGTCAGAGCTGCATTAGCTGACAATTTGTTTTTGTGAAAGTAAAAATGTATGGAACTAGAAATATTACTATTTCCTTTAAGTATCAAGTTCTGTTATCTCAAATCCTTTAAACATTTTTAGGGAAAGTAAAAAAAGTTTAGGGTGAAGTATAAGAAACATAATTCACAATTTAAACCAAAAACTTAGTGATACTGGTTTTGTATGAAAATGAAATACTACATCATAAAATACTTATCTAAGCATTATGGTAACAAAAAAAACTTAAATAGAGGGTTATGATATGACTGTCACAAACTGCTTTAAGATACAGGCGGCATCTTATAGCAATGTCCAACAGTCATTATCTAAAAACTTGATACTTTTACACTACAACACCCCTATCTGTCACACTACCTTGTCTTAACACTGCGCTGCATCCTACGCTTCGCAAGCCGCAAGCATGCAAGAAAATTTCTATCAATTTTCTTGAAAAAAGGGGAAAAAAAGGAAAAAAGTTTATTTTTTGAACCATAGCCAGTCTTAGAGAAATATTTGTTTGATGGAAGGAACTTTTGAAAGATGTCCAATCAGAGGCTGTTAAAAATATTTGGGGCTCAAGCTTATTTCTGATAAAAAAAAATGCCGAAGTTTTTGACTGACTATTTTGATACAAATACCTTCTCCCGGCAGAATATTTTCTGGACCGGTAACACTGTAGATGGAATACACATTTTGTTAATCCTACCAGGTGTGGATGTGAGGATGCAGAAATCCGACGTCAATATTCATCACATTTATACAGTGTTCCAAGAACCTTGTAAAATCAATAGAAATAAAACAAGTTCATTAATCCACAGCTTGCAAACAATGTATGATAATGTGAAAATAACTTAAGGAATTTCTAAAATCCTTATCTTTTGGTGAAAGCAAACAAAAGATAAAGGATATTATAAACAAAAAGCTTAACAGTTTGAAGTCCATGCCATGAGCCTTCCATAATTGTAAACTTAATTACTCTAGAAATAAGAAAAAGCTGTAACTTAGTCTTTTTTATCACTTGTGTATGGAAACAGTTTTAAAACAAATATACAAAAAATAATGTTCAAATACTCTGAAACCAGATAAGCTACCTAAAACGTTTATAAATATACTTTAACGCACAGGTCAACAGTGCTGTTTTCAGGGTTTGTTTTCCAATAAAACCTGCATTATGACTGTACAGCCTCATTGTAATCCCTCCCTTCAATATATCTAGAATATTTGATGAAATTCCATACTAACTGGCAGTTGTGAAGAAAAGTACTGAATATCAAGCAAGCATTTCAAATGAGATTTAAGTTTTTGAGAGACAGTTTCACCTTTAATGTATATAATTCACATTTACACATAACACAAAGCTGAAACTACAAAACACAATGCAGGGTCAGTGCTAATCAAATGTTACAGATTTTTCTTGTCTCTGAAATTCAAGGAAAACTTTAATTTCAGAACATAATTTCATCATATGAAATTCAATGCAATGAAATTTTCCATTTTATTTTATTTCTGTGTGGTATTTATTTTCTATTGCCACTTTACTTTGCACAACCAAATCTAAAACAAATCAAAACTGATAAAAGAAAAACTGAAAAAAGAAGAAGAGCAGGAAATTTCATCTAAAGAATTCATATGAAAAATTCTGTTTAGTATACACTTCTGCAATAAATAAAGTTTTTTGAATTAATTCTCTATGAAAATCAACATTGTCCACACAAATATCCGACACATCTACTTATCAATCATGGTTTTTTCCAGTAAAAAAAACCCAACAAACATTCATAAATTAATCAAGAAGCAATCATCATTTTGCCAATTTGTAACAAATTCAAACTCTTAAAATATCTTCAAGTTTTTAACTTTCCAAGTTTTAATGTTACCAAAAATGTTGAAAGACTTCAGAAATAGAAGTTGCAAGAAGCAATGTTATAACACAAAGGTACACGACAAAACGTTTGTCAATTGTTTCTATAGTAACCACTCGTACCTTGGCTTCATCTAGTCTTCCAAGTGCTTTCAACAGGTTACCAAGGTCACTCCTTACACAGTAAAGGTCCTGAAAAAGAAGAGAAGTCAACATGAGACTGCAATGCTTGAAAATGACCTACTCCAATCAGGCTAAAGTACGCAATCTCCCTACAGTTGATCTGAAGACAACCTATTCAATTCTAACTTCTTGATAATCTGGATTTCCAATATTGTTATTTATATCCAAGCCAATGAGACTGCATCTTATGACGTGTCTTTATGGTTTACCTGTACATGTCGACTATGTAAACTTCTGTAGCATTATGTTCAAAACTTCTGAGACGGATGATCTTGAATATTTTATAAATATCTTTATGTTTCGTAGGATAAATGAATTCTCTTTGATTCATATTAAGTTTATTAAAGTTTTGTTTGAATTTATCACATGAATATTTATCAGCGTATGAGCGTGTGCAGAGACTGATAGAGTTATTTGGGATCCAAGTTAAAAATAGATTTAAACTGCTACAGATACAGAACCAAAAGTGGAAGCATTACACTGATTGGCTGATGAAAAGTTCACCAAAAGGTGGCCTTCTATTGGATGTCCTCAGATCAAAAAGCAGTGATTTTTAGGATATCATTTTAATCAGATTGTGACCTACTCAGGCTGTTAAATCAAAATCCCCGTGTCACAGAAGTTACCTATAAATATCTGAGGTATAATACATTTAAACTTGCTCAATCTGGAAAGGGCAGGCAAGAAAAAGACTTTTAATATCTTCTGCATCTTTTATGGAATTTCATGGCTTCTTTTTTACATTTCATTAACATGATCTTATATATGTTTTCATTTTTTTTTAGGATATCACAGTTAAAACAATTCACTTGTGTTGCTTGAAACAAGTAAGTCCCCTACCAATTCCAGTTTGAAAATTTAATACCAAAGTTGGAAGAATTACACTCATGAATTTAGAATCATATACTTATGGAGTTAGGTATACATCTTTAAAGCTATATTTCCAGTGCTTCAATGTACTGCTCACATAGTTGGATATGAATTTTTATATGACCTGATATTTAGAGTAAAACAACAAAGTGACGTGCATAACAGGGGTTTCATAAGCTTTTCAGTTGGAGGGAATATTGTAAAGTAGGCAGGGGGATTTGCTGCAAGTTTGTTATAAATCAAGATTTTATTATAAAGAAAAGTAGCCGGGGAAGATCTCAATATAGCAGGGGGAAATCCCCGCCTCCCGTCTCTTAATGAAACCCCTGTATAATCTCCATATTGTCATCAATTCACATACTAATTTTCATTAACTGAGCTTGTATACTTCTTAAAATATCAAAGGATCCATCAGTTAAAGCCATATTTTGACTATTTCTATTACCACTGCAACCAGAGTTTTGAAAAAAGAAAACTGCAAAGTGACATGCATTATTCTCGTACACTCATTTACCAAGTTTCATCAACTTAACTTGAACAGTTTTTATGAAATCATGGGATCCAGATTTCCAGCCCACACCAGTAGGAGACTTATAACAAATGCTGATTTCAACGATTATCAAATATTTTCTCTCTATGATTACTGAACAACAGTGAAAGTTAAACTTATACTGACAATAAACAATAGTTATAATGTATTTGTCTCTTTTATTCTCATTCCTGATTGACTGTAATGACATAATGCATGTTCCATTGAGACTTTCTTAAAATGGGTAATATTTTTTTTCATACAATGTAATGCAACAGTTTAGTGGTTTCAGTAAAAAGAAAACATTTTGTTTTACAACTTACAGGATTATACTGAAGTGCTGTCACATAAGCCTGTACTGCCTGCTCCATATCCCCTGCTGCTACCAGGGCCGCTGCCAGGTTGATATAGCCATCTATAAAGTCTGGTTTTAATCTTACAGCATGTCTATAGTTTTCTAAAGCTTCTTGCAACTGGCCTCGTTCTTTATAAACATTGCCCAAGTTAGAGTACGCCTCTGCTAAAGTTGGGCTTTGTTTTATTGCTATTTGACTAAAGTAGGCTGACCTGAAAATAATAAACAGAATCTCAAACCTAAATGAAGGAATCTCAAACCTTAATGAAGACTTAAACTCATTAACCAGGCTGCATATTTATCTTTCACAACTGTTAAACACTACCACTGGCTAACAGGAAAACAATTGTTATCTCTTATCCAAAATACAACTCTTATTTCATATCAAAACATAGTTCAATAGTACTTTCCTTAATAAATGTTTAAACATGCTACAATAATAATCTTCAAATGAGTTCCAGAACTAGGCAGATGCAGACCAACAGAAAGAATTTATATGCAAAAAATATAAGATAGCAATTCTTACATTGCAAATTTACATGTTCATCTACATGTTACTCCCGACCAGTCAGTGCTGACTATAACTGGGAGGCAATTTAAGGTACCTGTTACTGTTATTAATAGTAGCATACCTGTCTAGTTTTCTCTGCTGGAAGTGAATAGAACTCAGCAACAGAAGAACTCCAGTGTTGTCTGGTTCCTGTCTCCATAACTGCATACAGTGTTGTTCTGCCGATTCATAATCACCTGCCTGGTACTCTGCATGAGCCAACTCAGCTAAACCTGAAGAATTAAATTTTGTTATTTGTTTAGTGACTTTGTGTGAATCTCTTGTACATCCCAAGGTTTCCCCCAGGCCATTATCGCTAGTCGCATGCGACAAGCCATAATTTCAGGACCAAATTTGCAACATGCTATAATTTGCCCGACATGCCTTATCTCCCGCAGTGACTTGTGTACCTAATGACAGCGTTATCTGTATGAAAACCCCCTATTCCCAATACACAAGACACAGCTAATCACTCCGATAATTGGCAGCATCAACAGCTTTGCAAGTTAACCAATCGGTAACAAGAACTGATGCCTAACGTGCGTCGGCTCTGCCTACATGTTGGCGACTTTTGATAATGACCGCGTGTGAAATTTCAAAACGTTAGTTTTTGATTAGGAAACAAAACTGTATGATTTAAATAGGGAGCGACAAATGACTGATTGATGACGCCGAGATAAAAATCGGATCGGCATTAATTTATTGTAAATGAATGATGGTTTGCCGTATGTGAAGATGCTCCCTGAAAATGTTCAACTGATGCAGATATTTCTATTTTCCCCATGTAAAAAACGTGCAGTTTGTGCAAAGTTTCTTTATTTACCACCCACGATGGAAGTATTCACAAGCTCCACGAAAAAAGCATGTTTTGTCATCGAGTTTATAAAAGTGCAACTGTATATTTCACACAAAATGGCTGAAATACTTATTGGTACTTTTGTTTTAATTCTCAGATTTATTTATAAGAAAAGGTCAAGTAGATTTAAGACAAGCTTAACAAATTGAAGGAAACCAATTTCAGCAAATATTTGCTTCATTAAACATGAAGCAGCGAGTGAAAATATAAATTTCGATTGTCATATATTTCCGCGACCCAATCGTATTTCAACATTTATAGAAAACAGTGAAAAAGTTTCCTTTTCTCTCAGACTTGAATATTTCTGCTGTCTGGGTAGACATCCCATGTACATCCCTGAGACTATACTCCTGTTCATTACCAAGGTTTTAAAAGAACAAAGAATGAAGAGCAATTACATTTGTTGATTTATTTATTTAAGTGAGAATCAAAATTGATATATGTATGTAATATACAGATATACACCATTTTAAATTACATGTATATATCAGTGCGTTGCAGTGGCGCGTGACAAAACAGATAAAATCAGTCTTTCCTGCAACGACCCTTCCTGAAATCCTAGGGGAAACCCTGCATCCTTATCATTGGATGAGAGTAAAACAAGCAACTAAGCAAATAACAAGTCAATATATGAGAATGCAGTAGTATTTTCTGGTTAACAAAGCAGAAAGCTTGCAACAAAAGATGGCTGATGAACAAATATTTTGGCATAACCAGGAAATGATCACATTCACACAACTCAAACACACGGGTAGCCTAATTAATTTGCCCTTGACGGTTTGACCCATTTTATGGACAATTTTTTATAATGTCAAACCTTAGCGCCCAATTTTAACTGTCATTTTTGTGCATGGAAAATTTAGCGGCAATGCTGCCAATGGTTTTGGCTGATTTTTTCTGTTAAAATATAAATGAATCTTCGATTTCCTCAAAATATCGAAAGAACATATTTTATTGCTATTCTTGTTAAAAAAACTTCTTTGAAACCTGTCACCCGAAAGTGTTTTTACCATTTATTTCACATTTACACTTGGAAAATCTTTCTGCAGCCAAATGTCACATGACATCATTGTAAAAATAGCCATGCCATGAAAACTGGTAGAGTAATCACTATGTCTTCCGGAAATGATGGAGCTCACTTATACGAAATGGAAATTTTGTTTTCTAATGTACGGCTCTCGATGTATATTTAATTAGGAGTTAATGAAATATATTCGACAAACATCCCGATTTGCTGTTTATGTTTACATGTGCACCGTTTACCTTATTCCAATTTTGGTATCTTAAGTTGATCATTGAAAAAAATGATATTTCATGAACTTGTATAAAAATTGTTTCTCCAAAAAGTAATGTTGGTCATTTCTCCCAAAGTATGCTAGTTATCGCTCCCATTCACTTCCAATTGGGCATTTTCCCTGCATAAAAATTTTCTTGATGTCTCTTCCACAAGTCTGATTAGTTGGACTAACACACGGGAACAAACATAGATGGTCATTATGAAGTCAAAACTAGCAGGCAAGAAAGGGTGGAAATGTAAGTTCATTTTAATAGCCATTATTTTCAACAGGTATATCTATATATCTTAAAAGTCACAGTATCTATACATTCTGAAGTAAAATCAGAATGAAAAAGCGATGAATAACCTCATATTCAATGTATATGATCAATCAGTACGAAAACATTCGAGTACGAATCAATCACAAAACAGATCTTCGCGCGTTCTGTTCCTCGCCGCCTATACAAGGCATCTTAATATATCGATAATGATACATTAAACTACACATAATAATTTTATGGCAATCAAATGTTTCATAAAGTATTACCTCTCATGTAACCGTTGCTCATTTTTTCGTCTTTTCGTGTGCGTTTATGTGTCAGTTTCCGGATGTGACCTATTTTCAGCAGAAGCAGACTGTTGCGGCCCTGACTTGAAAAACAGATATCTAAAACTCAAAAGGATTTGTTAGAATTCATCAATCTTCTGCCTTTATTTCGATTTCATTTAATAAATCCGAGATACAATCATTCGCAATACCATTACACAGAACCAAAAGATAAAGAATATACTGTTGAATATTGTTACAAGTTTTAGTTATGCTCAAGTTTCCCAATCTCCGTTAATTTCCGTAAGTTACATTCTGCGTATTATCGTGTGCAAACGCGCCATGACGTCAAGGCGCCGGTTCACATTTAGAAGCACATTTTAGGAAATAATTCTTGATATAAATTGAAGCATTTCAATAACAAAAAATAAAATTGGATTACAAGAATTCATTTTAAATAGAATATAGCTATTGAAAAGAAAAGGATTTTAAGTTAAATGAGAAAATCCTAAATTCTTGACATATCTGTAGCTTTAGGGACGATACGGACCATGGGACAATACGGACCAGACGATACGGACCATATTTTGGGACCATGTTTCCAGACGATACGGACCATGTTTAAAACAATTATTTTCTACTGAAAAATGTATTTTGATAATGTACTGACTTTGGGAGATAGGATTTTAACAAAACGTTGCTAAAACAAATAGTTTCTACTAGTATTTTGACTGAATAAAGTATTTTATGTTTAAATAATATGACCATTTAACGATTAATCCCTTGATATAGACAGTAGTGAATATGATTCCCCATCAGTCCAACCCATATTTAAGTATACATTCACAATCATTTCTGTCTATTCTCTAACATGTCATGCTGTTTATCGCACCTTAATCAACACCGTTAATAGCACACTGATTAACAAATTTAAAAACGCGTTAAATTGACGATCCACTGCGTGTGGGCATATTGTCGATCAGCGTGAAAATATTCACACACCATTCTCTTTAAATAACATGGTTGTCAAAATACACACTGCTAAGTAATTGATCAGAAACCACTTGATCTGACACAGGTCTGACATTCACTTATAAGGTGATGGGAATGGATTTTTTTCACTGTTTTCATCCTAAATTGAAGAAATTAAAATTTAAGAATGCCTTTTAACTTGTTTTCAAGCACATTCTGAACTTCAAGGTCAATCGTGCCTTCACTTAGAAAATGTTGTAAATTATGTAATTCTGGACAATCACACTTTTCAGTATGTTTTAATGGTTTTACGCTGGGAACAATATATATATTAAGTCCTAGTTTTAAGGCAAACAGATTTTTCTACCAAGCCATCCAGGACTGGAATAGTCTGCCACCAGAAATAAGTTTAAAAAAAAACATGCTTTCAAAAAGGAAGAGAAGTTGCAGCTTGTAGAAATTAAGGTTAAGTGCTGAACAGTCAGATTTTATCTTTTACTAGTATCAATGTTTTTAACGACTGTGTGGAGTATTTCAGATTTGTTGTGATATGTGTGTCACTACTCATATGTTATAATGATTTCTTTACTAAACTGAAAAATAGAATACATAAATGACAAATACTGTAACTCTTAAATGCACTTTTATAGTTATATAGTCAGAGTAACCTATCTTTGCTAAATAAGACTCTAGTTCAGACAGTATTTTTTGAGACCTCAACTTTTCTTGTTCACAAGGATCCCACTGGAAAGTTGAAAAACAATGGGTTATCCTGTGTTATATATATGTCTAAAAAAAATCATGGGCTTTAATGTTAAAACTAAAGTGCAGCGTGATATTTGAAGCTATGAGCATTGGTGCTACGATTCTGTGATTATCTATGATTTTTTTTTAATAACGACATATTTATTCACAAATAAATCTTAAGGTTGGGTTGTGCTTAAGCATTGTAATGTAATGACTAGCATAATCAGGGGTTTCATAGTTTTCGAGGGAATACATGTAAAGCAGGCTGGGGATTTGTTGCCAGTTAGTTATAAAATAAACCCGAGTTTAAGAAAAGAAGCTGGGTGAAGATCTTAAAATAGCAGGGTGAAATCCCCGCCTCTTAATGAAACCCCCACACAATGCCACATTACTGTGATTCACCTACAAGTAGTTATGGTTGACAGTAGCAACCTTATAATTTTGCAAAGCTGCCACTATTTTTTTTTCAAAAATCCATTTTCTGTGTTGTTCTAATTTTTTTTGCTGGATCAATGCAACAGTTTATGTACTCTGCATGAGCAAATTGATGAGAGTGCAAACAAGGTACAGGTAATTGATTGATGGCTTTGTTTTGGCAAGTTAAAACAGAACGTTGATTACAGAGGAATTTCAGATGACAACTTCAGTGAACTAGTCTTGTTGCCTGCTTCTTGAAATTGTATTACTATTGCCAAAGGGAGGAAAATTAGGAAGTAACGTGGTTCTAATGTAATGCAATAATAAATAAAGAACATCAAGATTCACCTTGGGTTTAAAAAAAACAATAAATGACCATAATAGCAGTCTTTTCTTTATTTTCTGTTATCACTACAGACTTTATAAATGGAGCCAAACATTTAAAAGTGAAACATGATTTAATATACTAACATTTAATGCAATAACCAGTGACATACACAATGAAACCATATACTTGTATATCTACACAACATGTACCTATACAGTAATGTCTCAAACTGTAGGAGCAATTGACATGTCAGTCTTTACTCTATGCAAGACCAATTTGCTATAAAATATTCAAAAGCTACAATGAAAGTAAAAAATTGTTTAACATAACTCTATACAAGTATTTCACCCATTAATAACACATATAGAAACATCTATAAAACTTCAGTTCCTAAACGTAAATCCCATTTTTCCAGGAGACAGAACACAGGAAGCTTAAAATAAAATGCAGTAAAACATACAACTGTTCTAGTAATTAAGTTAATTTAATAAAACTCAAGCATAAAATCAGAGATAACTGATCACAGTTAACCTACCAGAACACCTGGAAAAAAATCCAAAATGCAACTTTGCAAAGTCACTGTTGGATAAAATTTTACAACAATACCAAAATGTGCAAGTATCCTTTTTAACTATTAATGGATATTCTATGAAGTTACAGTGGCTGATTCATGTCTCAAAAATACTTTAAAATGAATATGATTTTAGCAAAAAAGTCACAGTCAAGAAGTTTAAGAACATTCCTATGTACATTAAAATACACTATTTACAGGAAAAATCATGGTAAATTGCAAGATGCCAGAAACTGTCACACATTCATTATTTTCTTACTTTAGCCCTTTCATCCATTTAAAAAGTTCCACACATTCTGTAAACACATTTGCTGCTCAACATTATACTCGAAGTTATAGCTTTCAACCGAAGACAAGCTCAAATGATATTTACCAAACAAACGAGAAAATGCTGGAACAAACAATTAGACACCACACATTAACAATGTTAATACAACCTAGGTAACACAAAAAGTTACCTTTCAATGGTAGTTAACAATGAACGTGGTTATGAAACAGCATTTGGTTAATTCTACCTTGCATTCTTCAATTATCTCGTACATTTAGTTAGATAAGTTCTTTAAACATTCTATATTAGTATCCAAGTATTCATAACAAGATCCTAAACACAATAAATCAGTCCCCTATTTTGGCAAAAGAGAAATCTGAAAAGAATAGCAACTAAATGAGGCCAGAAACAAGATAACATTATCATAAATTTCATAAAGTTTTCACAAGGTATCAATCAATCTGATATAATCAAACACACTTGAAATAAAGGACAAATTTTAGTAACAACAAAAACAAATAAAAATCATGGCACATTCATTCGTATTTGAAAGGAGTCATTCAGACTTAATTTTAAGCATACTTTAACATCACTGCATAATCACTTTACATTTTATTTAATGCCATATCAAGTTTTCATGCCTTTAGTCTAACTATTCCACTCTTTAAATTGTAAAAGAAGCCTGTGAGGTAATGTGACTTGGCAACTTGGCCTGAGGAAGTGAATGCCAAACAACACTACAGTAATAAATCTTAAACTGTTTAAACAAGCATAGACCCCATTTCATTTGTTATGAGCAACTTCATAATAAATTCTAAGACTGGTTTCCAATTCTTTTCACAAACAAATATATTTGCAGTCAAGAAATTAGTATACTCTCATTTTTATGGCAAGACACTGATCTGCTAAACGCACTTGTCTATAGTCTGATGGTTATATTTTTGAATTATTTAATTCATCTGTGTGATATGATCAGGTTCCAGTCCGTCTGAGTAACGTTTCCACATCTGCCAGAACAGTGCTTCCATGTTCCTTACATACGTACTACAGTTGAATAGCGGACTTGTAAGCCTTGCCTTCCATACTTTAGCTCTCACTGCTTGTAAACTGTAAAAGAATTTAAAGTTCAGTCTTTTTTTTGGGGTTCTGTATCAACAATATAGATGTGTGTCTCTGTATTACCCCACAAAATGTATAACTGAAACAGTGACAATTTGATACAAAAACAGAAAGTAAGTAAAACTGAAGTCTTTTCTTTAAGATGTAATACAAACTGAACCATCATTTTTGTTTTCTTACATACTATCATCATCAACTCAAGGTTAGTTTAGTATGAATACATACTACTCTTGATCATTTCCCAGTTTTGATGCAATGCTGACAAAGTCGTCTCTGCTTTTTGCTATCAATTCTGGACAACCTAGAGCCTTCAACTGTGAGGAGGCTACTCGTGATGCGAGAGTTTCCTTTGGCAAACAAACCATAGGAGTGCCTGCCCATAATACATCCATGCCTGTGGTGTGCCCATTACAGAGTGGGGTGTCTAAACATACATCAGCTAACTGTCCACGTCGTACATGTTCCTCCTGAAAAGTATTATGCAATCCAATATATATGTAATATATCACAAGGTCCTATTTGTCAAAACACTGAATATGTAAATAGTAAAGGTTGGAAATGATTACTCATTTAACGCTTAACATCCATGATTTGATTTGATTTGATTTGTTTGGGGTTAAACGCCAGTTTAACAGCTAAGGTCATATCCTGGCGGTCAGTCCACCTAACCAGTGTTCCTGGGTATCCAACCAGTTTACTAACCAATTTCTCCGCAAGTGACAGACTACTTCCTCACTTGCTTCAGAGGTGAGGGACCAATGACCTATAGATCAATTATCACAGGGAGATTTTGCCGGCCCTCATGGGGATTAACATCCAGGAAGACAAGTGTTTTCTTTTACCTTTATTTGCATTATCTGTACCTTTTTGCACTGTCACCAATAATGCCAAATATTTACCTTTGGTGCAACAGGAGAGAATATGACCCTGCTGGAATCCACGCCTTTATTTTTGGCAGACTGCAAGACATTAGGTTCACCAACAGCTGGAAAACGTAACAACCACAGAACACTGTTTGGTACATTTTTAAGAACTTCGAGCCACATGTCTAAGGTCTCTGGATCTATCTTATACAGCTGGTTAAAGTTGCAGTAGACAATGGCATCCTCTGGTAGGCCATACTGACATCTGGCACTGATAATAATAGTTTGAGGGATTTCTTCACCAGATGCACTTTTGTTGTTAGTCTGAAAGAAGTAATATTTAAGAACTATCTTTTCTCAAACAATTTTTATCAAAAGTTTACCAAGGGTTCTCCTCAAATATCTATGTCTACTATCAAATTATAAAGAGTAAAATAATTCCAGTCACAAGAAATGTTCTGATTTTAGTTTTATTGCCAAGATAAGGCAATACTGAGTAAAAGTAATATCAGCAATATTAACAAGTCTGGTCAACTGTAAATACCCTAGAAGACTTAATAAGCTTGAACAAATGTACAGAAAAACTACCTGTTGTGTCGTGACCCCACTCTGTATAAGAACATCATTGATAGAAGCATGTGACTGTCCACTCTGCATCATCTGTGTGAGTACAGAACCCACCTGTAACACTATAGTATCATAAACAACTGTACCAGGCTCACCATTCTCCTCATCTGTTGTCTCTCCAGGAGCACATTTAACTGTCACTTTCTGAAACCACAGGTATGTATATTTCAAGACCTTAAACAACGATGTTTTTATTTTCAGGTAAATGGGAGACTGACCACTAATAATGTGTGTACAACAACATCACAAGCCATTTGAGTTTATTAAGATTAAAATAAGCTGTTGATGACTTTAATATCAACATATCGCATAGCTACACAGCTTGTATTAACTGCAAGCAATATCTATTTACCTCTATATCAGCTGTATTTTTAAAGGCTTTCAGATTGACTCCATTTAGTACAACAACATTTTCTCTAAATCTTTCTCCTTCCTGCTGTCTCACCACAATCTTCTCTATGAGGTGGGGGAACATCTGCAAGTGATCTCCAATAAAGAACGTGTCTGGCATGTAGGCAAGCTTCTCAGAGTACTGGGACTGGTACTCTAGGGGTGAAGTGAACCTGTCTGTGATGATATAGTCCATGTAGGAAGCCCCGCTGGTACCTGGGTAACCTAACCACATCACCTTTATAACAGAAGTTGACAATGTTTGAAAGCAGTATTGGTAAGAAACAATGATTTTTCCAACAATCAACTTTTTAACGTTTCAAAATTGACAAAGGCCACTTTTTAAAATCAATGATTAAGCTTGAAAACAGACTATTCAGCCACTCCACAACAAAAATAACTAATTCAATTAATTTAATCATGAATTATTTAGTGGGTGTTTTTATTCAGATTCACATCTTAAACAACTTTCACCCACCTGTACTGGAGCAGGTTTCAAAGCAAACAGTTCATTCCTGGCTCCTTTCGTATAACCATTCATGTTGACCAGAATATGTATGCCATCTGCATTGATTCGATCAGCTGCTTTACCATTACATGGTATCTGAAATGATCAGAGATTAGTTCAAAGTCAATACCATGCTTAATAATACATTTGAATGTCCTGATCCTTTTCTACATGCTGTGATTTAACAATGTTAACAAACTTCCGGACATCGGCAGTCTTTAAATCAAGGAAAATACTTTACTAAAGAAACTAACTCTTTGCTTTGAAGGATCAAACAGTAAAACAGATTCAAACCTGAGACAGATCAATGAAGTGTTCCGCTTCTTGGGAAACTTTTGAACGGAAATTTGTACCATCATCAGCCGTCAAAGCATAGCAGAAAATCTGTAATTACACAACCATTGTTAGTATTTCATTGATGGAATTTTTCCAAAGTAAATATCAAAACTCAAATCTGAGACTGATACTAAAATGAGATATCCAAAATGTAGTCTATTTTAAACTTAATTACAAGAAGCAAGAGTTCTGCATAAATTAAAAGCAATAAAGCAGAGATGAAATATAAACTGAATTCCAAAGAAAGTACTGAACAACAATACAGAATCATGATATGCCTTGTAAATTACTGATTATTTATCCTCAGAATTTATTTTATCATTTTAGAGTTTGAGAACATACCTCAACAGAATCCTTATCATGGAGTCCTGGCACACTTTGCATCAGATGTGATGTAGGATGGTTCCCAAAGTCAGAGCTCACATAACCAATACGTAGACGTCCTCCACTAGCTGATAAATCTTTAGGATGCTCATATGGTGGCTTGTGAAGAATGTTTATCTGAAGAGAGTACAGTTTATAGTAAACAAGCTATCTGAGGGTTTTTTTCTTAAAGAATTAACTCAAGACAAACAACTCAGTCAGATAAGTCTGAAAGATATACATAATATAGGCTTATTTTTTAACAGCTCAATGCAACTTAATTTCATCTAAAAGATTTTGCCTCAAACAGTATCAATAGAGCTCGAATTCACTTTAGTTAAACATTAAGTACATCCAATAAGTTTTACCTTCTCAAGACATAGGTTAGCATGTTTGGCTGCAATTCCCTTCCTCTGGTCATGGGTCAGTGGGTATAACATAGTATGATGTGGGTGGACAGAAGGAAGTCGATTCTTTTCCAACTGCTCGTCAACTATCTGGACTAACTTCCTCATCCTTGCAGTGTAATCTGTCCAGTCACACACAAACTGTAAGATACACATTTTTATGCAAATAAATCAATTCCATCTACTTTCCTAAAGTAATATAGGTCATTTAGAGCATTTTGTTTATAAAATCTGTTAATTATGGATATAACAGCTTATTGGATTGGTCAATTATTGCTGCCCCTGCTAGGTCACTTGTTATGTCACAGGTCAATTTTATGTATAATTCTAAGGTCAATATTGTATTACTACGCATAGGTTATATAAGGATTGATTTTCGCGCCTTTCAGTACAGTTTTTGTCAGACACGATACGAGCTAGTCGTTTTGAAAATTGTAAAAATTTGTTTATCTACAGGGTTTCACTGTGCCCGATTCGTTTTTGATTTAAATTTAGTATTTGGAACTGGATTTTTCTAATAAATGATGGTGTAACGAAAATGTAAATGTAGAAGGACAAGTTGGTTCTTCCAGTTGTGATTAAAAACTTTTGAGTTATCAGGAGATGGGGGATAGAAAATCTGGTAGATCGAAGGAGATCATTGATTACAGGGCTCTTCACGAGGGAAGTAGATTGCAGACCTCAGCGGAAGGTAGTAGCAAATTGACCATGGCAGAGACGACAAGTACTGGTCCCTCAGCTTCCGGAGGGGAGATAAGTACGGGCGCACCGGCGGAAGAAACTTCAGCGGTAGACGAGAAAAAGAGCCTACAAGCACGTTTAGCGGCTCTAGACGAGAAGCAGAAGCGTTTACAAGAACGCAAAGAACTTGAAATTCTTAGGCAGCAGATAGAAGAGAGGGAGAATTATGTAAGTGAGTTGAAGAGATCGTTAAAAGAGTCGGGGAAGACGAAGTCGACAGGTTCTATTCCTGCTAGAAAAAGTTCAGACACGGCTACAGGCAAAGGTGCAACTGCAGAAACTGAGCAGTTGAGTGGTGGGGCTAGACCAAAGACAAAGAAGTCAGGCAAAGGCAAGAGCAAAGAAGTCAAAGCTACAGGTACAACATCTGAAGAAGGTATGTCCATTAACATTGACACTTTAAGAAAAATGACTGGTTTGAGAAAACTAGCCAAAAAAGAGTTGGCCAAATTAGGTATCTGTAGTTCAGAATCTTCATGCTCCGAGTTTACTAGTAGTAGTGACAGTTCGTCTGATTCGACGTCAACGTCATCTGATGAAAGTGACTCAGGTTCATGTGTTGATACCAACAAGAGTAAGTCGTCACGCAAGCATAAGAAGAACAAAAAACACAAGATCAAGTCGGGTATAACATCTAAGTCTTCTGATTCTGTTAAGAACAAACAACGTTACCCACATTCAAATTTGAGATTTGATTTTGTGAGCAGAAATATTTCATTTGACAAATTGGACTTCAATTTATTCATCGCAGGAGAATTAGAAATTATGAGTTCCTCAAAAATTAATGAAAAAGAAAAACAAGGTCGTTTAAATTTATTGAAAAAACTAATGTACTTGAATAGTTCATATGATTTTGTTGTAATTAAGTCGTTATATGCGGCTGTTTTGAGAGAAATTGAGTTAGGTCATAGTGTTTGGGGAGATGATTTTCAGTATGTAGAGTCAACTGTACTGTCTAGATACAGCCAAAGGGTAAAACATTGAAACTCGGAGCCATATTTGCTGAAACCAAAGCATAATTATATTCTTCCCCAGGAAAAGGTTAGTACTGGTGGTAGTGATGAAAACAGAGTCTGGTTCTGTTCTAAATATCAGAGAAATAAATGCTCCTTTAAATCTGCACATGTAGTTACATCCAAGGGAGGCAAATCCCGCCTGGCTAAGCATATCTGTGCTACCTGTTGGGAAACGGATAAAAAAAGAGTTACCTCACCCGGAGTGTTCGAGTGCCTGTCCTCACTCAACAATGTGACTGTACAATAAGAAAATTTCCTCATTGGAAAGCTGTAATAGCGCATCAGGTCAAAAATTGGTTGATATTTTTTACCGGAGTTTTGTAAGAAAAATCTGGTTAGGTCAACAGATGCAGGTAGTTATACAGGTTTAGATTGCATTTGTAGTCATAAGAGAAGTTGTCGAGTTTGTTCAACTCTCAAAAGTGTATTGTTAGCAACCTCGTTAAAGAAAATTGAGATTGCCAAACAGGTCAAAGCATCCGGTAAATTTAATTTTGAAAAATGTAAAATTCCAGTTAATGAGAAAATAAATACCGAGTTTATGAACAGAATGCTTCATGGTTATTATGACTTACAGGTTTGTGAATTATTAAAGTATGGCTTTCCCATTGACATAGATTTAGAGGATAAAAGTGTTTTGTTTTCCAGATCCCACAAAATAAAAAATCATACAGGAGCCACCTCATTCCCAGATCACATGGTTAAATATTTACAGAAGGAAGCTTCTCATGAAGCCATTATAGGCCCCTTTGCGTCCTGTCCATTTGAAGAAGGTATGGTCATTTCACCTCTCAATACCGTACCAAAGTCCAACCCTGGTGAACATAGGATTATACTAGATCTCAGTTTTCCAAAAGACGGTACTGGTGTAAACGATTTTGTGCCCAAAGATATTTATCTTGGGGATACTGTAGATTTGGTTTTTCCTAGGATTGATGATTTTGTAGCTTTAATAAAAAGTAAAGGCCCGGGTTGTCACATGTACAAATTGGATTTGAGACGTGCCTATAGACAAATTAGTATTTGCCCTTCTAGTTATAATTTAGTTGGATTCTCATGGAAAAGTCATATCTTTCCTAAAGTAATATGGGTCATTCTTTTATTTATTATTCTTCTTCAATAAGCATTTGCTTAAACTGTTTAGCAACCAAAACTGACTTAAAACCTCATATCAAGAGATTAACCTCTGCTAATTTACTCTATTCCCAATATCATAAAATGCCCTGAAGATATTGTCAATTTATTCAAAAGATTCTGCAACATGAAACAAACTAAAATCAACAAATCTTTCCAGAAAACTGGAATTTAGCATATTTCTTAGATTTCTAACTGAATATCATTAGGCAAAGACAAATTTTACCTGCAGACAGTGAGCAAGATTACAGTAAGCATCTGGGAACTCTGGTTTCAGCTTCAGAGCTGTTCTGTAAGACTGCACTGCCTCAGGAATATTGCCCGAGTCCTTGTGTATTGAGGCCAGGTTACTATGAGCATCAGCAAATGCTGGCTTGATCTGGATAGCTCTCTGATAACACTGCATAGCTCCCTGTATATCCTGCATCTCCTTAAGCAAATTCCCCATGTTGGAATAAGCATCCGCAAATGATGGGGAGATCCTAATAAAGAAATAAAACATTTTACTGTAAAATGAATATTAGTTCATTCATCAAACAGAAACAATAATTCTTTCAGCATAATCTTATTTTTCAAAAGCATGATCATGCTCCTATTTATCTTTTAAGTTTTGGCATGCAAAATTAATATGAGAGCCTTCAATACTTACATTCTACACAGCACTTGAAACTGTAAAACACCAATGAAAATTATGGCAATATCTTAACTTTGAGACACCTACCTAATTGCCTCCTTATAGTGAACCAAAGCCTCATGTAACTTTCCCTGTTGTTGAAGAACACTAGCCAGGTTAGAGTGGGCCACAGCAAATTCTGGGAACACTTCAAGGGCCTTCAAGTACAGTTTCACTGCCTCCTCTGTGTTACCTTGTTCCCTCTTGATGTTGGCCAAGTTGTTGAGGGAGTCAGAGTGGCTAGGGGCCAGTGAAAGGGCTGTGTTGTAGCACTCCTCTGCTTCATGCACCTGTAAATGTGAATCATATAATACCTTCAACTTGTACAATGTCTCCTATCCTTTGTTGTGGTAAAGTAACACTACCTTTTCTCAAATCTTTTATCTCTTGAACATTAAGCATACCTTAATAGTTTCATTTTTTTTTTGTAACTCTTTACACACATTTCAGTAATGTACACTGTAGGTATTTCTTTTATACTGGGGCTGAATGGTGCAACAAGTACCTAAATACTTACCTTTCCTTTCTCTTTGAGTGCGTTTGCAAGATTGCAGTAGGCATCTGGGAAGTTAGGCTGAAGTTCTATGGCCTTCTTGTATGTATCTATAGCTAGATCTATTAGCCTGGAAATATCATATACAAGTAACTTATGAGATTTGTCTAATCAACCTTTTTATCGTATGTAAAAATGAAAATCTGAAGAATACTGTAAATGCTGAAATACTTCCACATACAGACCCGGCTCCTAAACATAAGGTTAGAGTTTCTGACTCCAAATCACTAAACTTTTTACTGATTGATAGTCATGGGTATGAGCCCCAATACCTACTGTTATGTGTGAGAAAGTTGGCAGTTTCTTATGGAGAACAGGAGTATAGAAGTGGTTCTTTCAAGAAACCATGATAAGGTAAACTGCCTGTCTTTTATGACTCTTACTGTAAGATTGTGTTCAACTTAATTAAACAAAAGCAGAGAAAAACCCACTGCTGAAATTACATGTATGGTGAATTTGGTTCTTTTGAACATTTAAGGAGTGCCTATATTCAGTTTATAGAAAGTGCAAGTACGTTCTTCACCAAGCCTCAAATCTTCACCAAAATAAATCGGACCATACTATCTAGTTCTACCTACCCTTGTTCATAATAAACACAAGCCAGATTTCCATGGACTACAGCATGGTTTGGATTCAAAGACAGTGCCCTCAAATATGCTGTCACAGCTCTGAAATTTGAGAAATTTGTAATTATAATACATACATTTTAGTATATCAAACACCACACTTCCCTTGCATTAAGTTTGGCATTTTTTCCTACCAGCAGGACCGAGGATCTTTGAATATTATCAGTCTCAAACAAAAAATGTCTTTAACAATTGCTTACATTCTTGCTTTAAACAACTTACAGTAACTGAAATGAAATAAAATTTCTCATCTTATTCTTTTCTTTCTTATTCTTGCTTGCTAATCTCTTTGTTCTTAATTTAGCCTGTTATAACAAAAGTTTCTACACATCAAAAGATGTCAAGAAATTTCTGCAATTAAAATGGTACATACCTGTCAAATATTCTTGCTTCTTTCAAAACGTTTCCAAGATTAATATAAGCATCCATGAAATTCGCATCCAAGGCCACAGCCTGCAGAAAACAAACGGTTTCAAAACTCATTTAAAAACTTGATTTCCCACATCAAATATATTTTCCATGAACGAAGCAAAGCATCAAACTGATAAACTAAAATTTAAACAGTATTTTCTAAAGAAAATGATTAGGCATCAACATTGTTTTTAGTGTACACTCATATCTTTCAAGTCACGTAATTGGTCAAAGTCATCACTTACCTTCTCAAAATGATGAATAGCAAGCCATATTTCTCCTTGAGCATGGAACACACATCCTAAGTTGCTCCATGCCACAGCAAAACTTGGTTGTGTTTCAATAGCCTTTAAGTAGCATGCCTAGAAAAACAGAAAAACAGTCAGCAAGAAAATTATGACTGAGCATAAAGCCAAACAGCTGCGGCCCGCTGCATGCACACAGATTTAAGATTGATGCATATCGCTTTGCCTTAGTCGCAGCGCAGCAGCAGTGCTATAGAAAACAAAGAATCATGACAAACCATTACCTTTTTCACAAACCAATTTGGTCCTATCCTAATGCCAAATGCTTATGCAAACTATTGCTCTTTTTAACCAAAAAAAAGAAAAAGAAAAAAAAAAAACATTTTCAACACCTCATACCTACCAAAGTTTCTTTGTATGTCTTTACTGTGTCTTAAATAAAATATCTAAGAATTTTTTTGCAACCATTTGTATCTGTGTAAAACTGGCTTTACACAGGTAAATGTTGCAGATCATTTTTATAGTGAAATGCTAATCTGGATTATTATCAATTTTGAGACTACACCATGGCATGTATGAGGTTTCCGATTTTAAGATTTAGTAACAGTCTCTCAAGTTTCAGGTTGTTTTCTATTGTGTTTATCTAGACAAAATGAACCAGTTGCCTTTTCTTTTTTTAAGTTAAAAACATCAAACTTTCCTGCCATGTTCTTAATTTTTTACCTCTATTCGTAAGAGATCACATGTAGATATTTATCAAACTGAAAACAAGCTGGCCCAATCAAATCTGGTATAAGCTTTACAAGTTCTAAATTTCTTTCTTTCTTATGAAGTTTAAGAAATTCCTAAATTTCATAAAGTTTTCACTCACTAAACAGAACTTAAAATTTGAGAAATGATTAAAAGATCTTTTTCAAGAAGGTGAATAAGAATGGTTAGCATTTCAAATTTGATTGGCTGCTTTTTCCACTTAAATAGTTCATTGTGTCTACATATCGCTGGCGCAAATGCATTGTGTTGCACGCTTGCAGCAGTGCCTTCGCAAAATGAGCATGACAGATGCAATGCTAGTGTTATGTGCATCGCTGCGATTGTGTCAGCTTTGACTTTCATTTGGCGCGCAAAGCACAGACTTGAAAACTTTTTTAAAATGATGGAATAATTCTGAAACATAGTAATTAATTCTACAGTCAGTCTTCCACACAGGTACAGATACATGGTTTCTCAATTTTGAAAATCAGATGCCAAAAGTTTTCCAAAGAATTCAAAGAAAAAAAATTAAAAAGATTTCCAAAAAAAACAAAAAACAAAAAAAAAAAAACATGGAAAAGAAAAAATTTAGATCAAAATTTTACCCTGGAAAGATATTAAGGGACTGACTTATAGATACATACTACCTTTGTACTTCAAAAATTTCACCTCATGTTATGTATATTTTGTTTTATTCCTACCAGTGACCTTGATCCTCTAGCTGAAAGTGACGTCATCTGCTCCAGATTTTAAGTGTGTCCTGAACCTTTGATGATTAAATAGAAATAGAACAAATACATTAGTTGTGGCATCAATCAAATTCAGAACACTGTAAAAGGGTAAGGGGAGATAATTTCATACACATTTTTTACAGTAGGAAGTTTTAAGACCACTTTATTCCCCTGAACTGCAATCTTTGATATTTCAAACAAATTGTTATTTAATTCAACAAGTTGCAATTCAAATCTTACTTTTTACTCAAATACCAACATTAACGTTTTCTTGAAATTCATAGCCTTAAAAAGAAAGGCAATATCTTACGTCATTTCCAGACATACCAGCCAGTTGAAATTGAGTCACATCTGCAATCAACCAGTAACCTATTTTTGAGGTTTATTTCAACAGACATTAGTAGAGTTGAGTCAACTGATTGACCTTCACACATGAAAGGCATGACATTTTGGTCTAATTGATGACATCAACAGAACATTTAATATTTACCCATCAAAATACATTGATATCACTTTTCAATTATCATAAAAATGACCTTGAACTTTCAGTGAGAACAAAATTTCATGGCTGAGTTGTGAAATTTTCAGATATTAAAATTGACTTATGCAGAGAATGCTGTATTTAGAGCAAATCTTGTCCCAAAGAAGTGAATATTTACCCAGCAAATATTCTCGTAGACAGAAGTTCAATGTCATTTTAAGCATTACAGCTTCACAATATAACCCATGAAACTAAATGCAATGGTTAACATTTAAAATGGCATTTCACAATTTCAGTGCACACATTATAAACATTGAAAAATATCAGGCCAAAATAATAACAACAAATTCCTCACATAAATGTTTTGAATAGAAGAAAAAAATATATTTAAGAAATGCCATTCTGCATTTAACCTTCACTGTTTAGTCTTGACTCTGAAATTTTAACAATTTAACAAGCATTTTACCATAAAATACAAAATCACTGCAAGATGGAATTGCGATGTTGAAGGTTGTCATCACACAAGAAAATTCCACTTGTTGCTTTTTTTATATGGACCTGGTTATTGTCTTTCAAAGGGTAGTTTGGTAAAAGCACTATTCAGTTAATCAGAACAGAGTTTATAAACTTTCAAACATGCCATATTACAAAATCTGCTTACAGAAAGTGAAATTTTCTGGCTTGAATAGTACCAGTTTATAGAAAAAAGTGCCTTGAAGGTTTTATAACCCTGCACAAGTTTCTCAATGTTCTGGTACAAACGCACCTTCATTTTACAACAATTCCATCTCAAATATGCCTTACAAAAAGGCTCCTGCAACTTGAAAATATTTATTAACAACTGACTGATGGGTAAATATTCTGTTCTGTTTGATTCAACTAAGCCTTAAAATGTCCAAGATACATTTGGATATTTTGTTTTTGATTTCAAGGATTTGGCATTGTGTCTCATTTATGTGGTTTCTATAGTTACCACTCCTACCTTGGCCTCATCCAGTCGTCCAAGGGCTTTCAACAGGTTACCAAGGTCACTCCTTACACAGTAAAGGTCCTGGAACACAATAAAATCAGTAAATTTTCAACAGAAATCAGTATCTTTTGCAAAACATGTATTGTATCACAAAGTTACAAAAATATTAGTGGTCTAGGAATAAGCACCACACCCTTGATCCAGGGTGTTGCTTCAAATCCTGCAAGTGGTGGTTTACAAAGACTTATTCCACTAGCACTGGTTTCAGCTGACTGCATTGCCCAATACGAACTTATTTCAAAACGGGTATACAAGAGATTTACTAACTTAATGTCTTAAAGAACAAAGTATACAAGTATTGCAGTGACACTTTTTTTTGAAAACAGATGTCTCAATTCACTAAATAGGGACATGTGTCAGTAGTAACTTCACAATGTTTTGGTCTATTTGTAGCTTTGTACTTACATGCCCTCAACCCATTCTCTGGTTATTTGAAACTTCAATTATCAAACTACACTGCTAGAGTGTAACATCCACTCATGAATCAGCTAACTTAGTGATTACCAACTATAATCAAAACTGTTTATCTTTCCGTGGATGACAGAGACATGCATTCACAATATCTGATGAAAATCTGCTTATATAACCACTTGATGCAGTAAAGATGTTCATTCAGAGCATTTTTGTTACCTTAAAGTGATCATATTAAGTGTATTCACAACTTACAGGATTATACTGAAGTGCTGTGACATAAGCCTGTACTGCCTGCTCCATATCCCCAGCCGCTACCAGGGCCGCTGCCAGGTTGATATAGCCATCTATAAAGTCTGGTTTTAACCTTACAGCATATCTGTAGTTCTGCAATGCCTCTCGAAGCTGGCCACATTCTTTGTAAACATTTCCAAGGTTAGAATAAGCTTCTGCCAACATAGGATTCTGTTTAATCGCCAACTGGCTGAAATAAGCAGACCTGCAAATAGAAATATTTAACTTCAAACAACCTGCGAATGAGGCTTGATTAATTGACCATGCATTAACACCTAAGAGTTTAACAGAATCATCATAAAATATGTATTCTGTGCCTATCGTGCATTACTTTATCAAAATCTTACCCCTTGCAAAAATAAATATCAGTATGCAGATTGTACATTAACTGAAATTAAATTATAAGGTGAAATATCAGACCTCATATAAATCTAGACAGCATATGAACTATTTTAAAGGCATATCAAACTGTACAGTTCTGAGTAACTTCTGACTTTTTAATGTTTACATATAAAGAAAGTTGGCTGCACATGAAGATGTATAACAGATTGTACAAAGCAACGAACCGGTCTAGTTTTCTCTGCTGAAAGTGAATAGAACTCAGCAACAGAAGAACTCCAGTGTTGTCTGGTTCCTGTCTCCATAACTGCATACAGTGTTGTTCTGCTGATTCATAATCACCTGCCTGGTATTCTGCATGAGCCAACTCAGCTAAACCTAAAACCACAGTTTTAACACTGCATTAACACAGAGTGTTTCTTTCAGACAATCATATTCCCAAAACACATTTTCTAGTAAAACAAATGAGTTTTGACTCTGTATTTATATTATAACATATGAAGTACTTGTTCAGCTAGCACACTCTTTTCACAACCTTAATATTGATCAATGTGCATTAATATCTTACTGTTTTGTAAAAACAACAACGAAAAACAACATAACTTTGTAACTATACAAAAATCAAACTGATCAAAATATAATCTAATATCCACATCGCGCACGTCTAAAATTTTTATGAAAAAAAAAATTAACGACCCTGGTCAAAAAGTATTTGAAAAAAGAGTTTATGTCTCAGCAATTCTTAGATGGAGTGAGCCAATGAACACAAACTTTGGAAAGTTTTAAAACAGATAAATTCCATTACCACTGAAATATCACAATGGGTTAATGAACACAACATTGCATGATTAACGGGA
This sequence comes from Cyclina sinensis, assembly GCA_012932295.1. Lineage (NCBI taxonomy): Eukaryota > Metazoa > Mollusca > Bivalvia > Venerida > Veneridae > Cyclina > Cyclina sinensis. Next base: position 3,021,776 of record JAAONU010000014.1, on the reverse strand, counting down.
AAACCAGTATTTCTGAATACTTCACTAAAATGTAGTGTTTATGTATCTATCTCCCAATACTGCCAACCCAACAGGCAGGAGAACCTATTTTCAAACCTTCCATTTCTCATTATTTTTCATTAATTCACCTACTTTGCTACCTGTCTGTTAGCCTAATTAATTTGGCATTGACCGTTTGACCCATTTTAAAGACATTTTTTTTATTGTTGTCAAACTGTTATGCATAATTTAAACTGTCATTTTTGTGCACAGAAAAATGATGGTGTTCACTTATACGAACTGGAAATTTTGTTTACTAATGTACGGCTCTCAATGTATCTAACTCGATGTATCTAATAACGAGTTAATTAAATATACCTGACAAATGACAGATATGAGGATATTAAGCTAATGTTTACCTATGCACCGTTTACCTCATTCCAAATGGCCACATGTATAGTCGATTAGTATTGTGATTGAAATTTAAGTCAATTTTCATCTCTTTAGTTGTTCTTTGAAAAATGAGCTTTCAGGAATTTGTGTAAAAATTGTTAATCTAAAAGGTAATGTTGGTCATTTCTCCCAAATTATGCTAGTTATCACGCCTAACGACTTCTAATTGGGCATTTTCTGTGCACAAAAATGAAACTTGTGGTTGAGCTTGGAAAAAGACATCGCCTTTCCAAATTTTTCTTGATGTCTCTTCAACAAGTCTGATTAGTTGGACTACCTGTCCATTTGAAAAATGAAACAAAGACTGACTGCTTAAGAGCTTAAAACAACTTCTGCATTGTTTTAAAATATAACTACATATGCTGAATACACCTTAAAGGAGGGATGCACTAATACACCTGGAATTTATTTTCTTATAATCTGACTGGAAAATCAAAGAAAACTAGACTCCACTTGAGGTTCGACAGTTTCGAGGGCGAAAAGACCTAGTGATATGAAATGACACTTTACTTGTCTAAATAAGGTAAAATAATGCGATTCTACAATAACAGATACAATTAAAGACTCATTTTCCTGAATAAGCTGAACATATGACATTTTCAAGTTGATACTGTCTTTTAGATCCACACTTCATTTTTGGAAATTTTCCACTGTAGTCTGTAGAGTGTAGTGCGTAACCGGTGCGCCAGCAGGCAGGCTACCAAGTACCATTCCTTTACATATTCAACATAAATTTTCAATTCTGAAAGAATAATATACACTGAACAGTTTTTCTTTTTTAATATTTTCGGGTGATTTTACCAGAGGCATCAGTAATCTGTGCCATATTTTCCACATTCGTGTCACGTAGTAAGTACTATGGCGTTTACTTTAGAAGGTCGTTATAAATGCGCATGCGCGTGTCATGCGCACTTTGGTTATTGTATCTGGACTTATTTTTTTGAACTGGAAATTATTGGCTTACGTAGATCTACTGTAGTAATTGTCTTTTTGATGAGTTGTTTTGAAAAATAGAGTTCCCATGTATCAATGTTTTACTCTGAAGCAGAGATGTCTCTGAAATGGGATGCTCTCTGTATCTTGGCGATCCCTCACGGCATAAATTAAAACTAACATCTGCAGGGTCATATGGGCAAACAGTATCAATGATAAACTCAAACAGAATATACAAAAAGAGCATGTAAAATTTGGAAGGTATAAAGTACGCGATTGGAAACCACAAAATACAAAAATGAAGCAAAAAGTGGGGTTAATCATTTATTTTTACCTTGGTCCTAATATAAAGAGACCAAGTTTTTACTTAATTATTGCATATTTATTTGTATCTTTTGGAAAATACATACATTAACATTTAAGATTGCACTAGTTGCTTTGGTTGGCCCTGGGCTACTTGAACTTGATAGCGAGCTTTTCTTCAATTTTGTTTTAAATCATTATTGAAAGAAAAATCTAGAATAAACATTAATTATGGTCAAGTAGCCTAGTCAAATAGTTAGTCAAACGTATTCTCCATTGTACAGGATATGAGTTAACGGAATTTAAGAAGTACGTAAATGCTTTTTTTGTAATTGAAACAAAATTACAATTTCAGTTGGGTTCATGTAAATTTTCACTGCAAGTGGATGTGCCGAAAATACACGTTCTCATGTAACTGAACTACTGACCTAGAAAGAAATCGTCGTCTGTTATCTCTGGTTATATGTTTCTTTAAATCGAAATTGGCCAAAAAATAGTGCCAACATTTTTAATTACATTGCTTTTTTTTTCTATTTCGTTCCATCTTTTGGGGGCATAGCAGTCAGCTCTTATGTGTCATTTTTACACACTTTTGGAATTCATGAGTAAAAAACAGTAGTTCCACCTATGTTCGACTAGAACGTAGGCCTAATACGGATTTGACAAATACAGAATTAGACAGCAAAACGCAAAAAATTCTTTGTCAGAGGGAAAATGTTTCTGAAATGTGTTTCAATATTAATGCGCTTACATCTGATTACAAGCTACAGCTGCTTACATTACACGACTCATAAATGAAGAAAAACTGCGTTTTCAACGCGGAGCAACTTCCCCGCGTAGTATCAGTAAGTACCAAGTTATTTTGGGCAGAGAATGAGCAGAAATAGATGTGTAAACTTTTAGCAATATTTTTTTCTTCAACTATTCCATTTATTTTTCTTATAAAGTGAACTAAATCTAAAGAGCCGATCATTAAAAAAGTTATTTTCATTATTGGTTTCTCATAACCAAAACATCAAGTTACATCAGATTTGCTTTCAAAAGTTGTCCTTCATGTCTGATGTCCTACAGCAAAGCGGTATAGTAAAGATATTTGGAAATAAAGGACATGTAGTTCTACACAAACTGTCAAAAATTCTTCACTAGATAAAGTAGGATTGATGGAATGGAAACCAGCATCTGACACTAATTCATTCGTTTGACTGACGAATGGATGGATAAATGTATTGATTTTATGGATAGAATTATGGAAAAATAAAAGGTTAAAGTTAAGATAAAGTTTTTAGTTTAGGTCATTCTCTAAATATTTTTCGAAAATTGATTAATGTTCATGCTTTGTAACAAAAAAATATTTACCTCTTTGCTTCATTTGCGTGGATCCATGCATAAACTTTTAGTCGAACTTAGTGTCATAGCAAGCTTAGGCAATTCTATTGAAAACCTTCAGATATAAATCAGGTTTTAATGCTCAGGTAATGGTACGTGGAAAAGGGGTTTGTTCATGCGTATAACGCGTGCTTCTGGTGATAAGGATTGACAAAGTCGTAAAAATATATGGAGAGTATATGATCACGGACCCGACCGTACAGATGTGAAGAAAAGCCGGTGTGCGTTTTAATAAATTATAATAGAAAGTACGTGACTTTCGATGGTAAAATTCAGTGTACTTAATTTAGTTTAAGAACCAGTGAATTCATGATTCCTCTCTAACTTACACCCCCACTAGTACACTCAGTGCTTTGACTTTGCATCTGTTACTTCTACGACAAGTACCTTGAAAAATAAGGGTCGATACTGGTATCGGCGTTAGTTCCTACAAAAATCGCTCATATAGTCATACTCGTTCATAAATATAGTTCCCCCTAAAACAGTCACATGACGTTGAATGTGGAAAAGTCCGTTCAATTTAGTACAAGTGCTGTCAGAAAACTGTACAACGTATTAAGACTGTGCTTACTCTCTCTGAGTGTCTTTTCTCCCAACTTGTGACATTAACTTAGCCATCGAACTTCCGTTATGTTCGTTACAGATTGAGCTCTGCCCGCGGTCTCGTGTCCAAAGCTAATTTGCATTTAGTGGATGTATCATCCAGTTTGTGAAATCGTTCGAATTTGTGTTGTATTTAGCCGTTTGAATTTTGGAAATACTTGTGAGAAGTATATAGTTTTAACACATAAGATAAATATAATATATTATATTTTGTACCTGTTAGTGAAACGTAATCTTTATTCAAATGATTTAAGTTCTCGTACTATTATAAATAGAAGGAAGAGCAGAGGTGAGAGGTTATAGTGCCAAACTCCTGATCCGGAGGTCGCTGGTACGAATCCCGCCAAAGATGAGAGCCTACAGTGACTTTCCGCAATCCTCATATTCAGCGCAAGCACTGGTTTGAATGCAGGAAGCAGTTATCGAGAGGGATGAAAATAAGCTTTGAGAACTTGCTTCCCAATCGATCTAATATGAATAAATAAATAATAAAAAAATCTGTCACACAATACATATGGAGTTTTTTCAACAGAGACTCTTATTTTTTTTCTAATTTTCCATTCTTACAAAGCAATACTTGTAAGTCTACGTTGCTGGCTTAGTTTCGGGACTTGAACTGTCTATTAGCTGTCCAGGAACACTTTATCTTGCTGTACCAATTTTCACTAACTGACAATTTCGATTCTAACTCTGAAATATCTGAAATCATTTCTCAAAAGGGAGAAATATGCTAGATCCGTGTTTCATTCTCATTTTCAAACAATTTGTGTATCTGTTAGGGTCGCTGGTCTCGACAAAGGTCTCGGCAAAAACATGCATTCCAAATGTAACATGTTAGCCGACATGTTGATTCGCCAGGTTTACACTTTTTCTTGTATAGAAAATATACAGTTTTAAAAGGAGAAGGTTCAGAATATTTATAATTGATAAAAATACCGGATTGCGTCAGTGGATATTACGGGATTCGAACCCGCTAAGTTTGTGTGACAGACAAATTTTCAAGCTATTGAAACGAAGTAACCACTCGACTACGCCGGTACCGACAAAATCGCAGAGATAGTTAGTATATAGAGAATTCAATATCGTTCTGACTGTGTAGTTATATTTAGATGCACATATAAAACTATATTTAGAAGCTCTGTGTATGAGTAATTGTAAATTATTTCTCTACGGACGTCAGGACTCAATAATCAATGGGTTAAAGTGACGGTTTATGCCTTAATATAATAGATAGAACTTTAAAGTGTTACAAGAGAGAGATTTTAGTAAATTCTTATCGTTTACAAGAAATCCCTATAAGGTCTAAGCAAAAAAAGAATCACTTTATGTTTCAAAGAAAGTAAATAAACATTTAATTTAAATGTCATGTACAGTGATTCAATAGTAAGCGTTGATTGTCATTCAGCATTTCAAGACAATAAATTTGATATTAAGGGGGAAAACATTGAATTGAGTCGATTGGATATATACTATCGGGAAAAAGGAATGCAAGCTTTCATTTGGTCATGAATTTATATTTGCAGCTGCCACTATTATCACTAATGGATGCAGAAGGTGGGGGAGACACACGAAAATGAAATATCATTCAAGTTCGATGCTCCTGATTATATAGTCAATATAGATATTGGTGACTATGACACACACTTAAACATACTTAAAATAGGAAGTGGAAACGTCTAACATCGCTTTTAAAAGGTAACTTGCGTTTTCCTTGTTTTAGTACATACATGTACTTGACCAAAGACCTCAAATACCATTTGAGATTGGCAAATCCTTAATCTTACGTTCCGGATTACTAATTTGCTTTACATTTTCTTATATTGACACAATGTGTTTGCATCTAAATAACTGTTATACTAAGTACAGGAGTGTCAGTCAGTCTTTGTTTTTACCGACGAGGACAATGAAAACCTGTTTCAGCAAGTACATAGCTTTATAAAAACTTCTAGGCGTTTCGAAAATACATAAACCGTTATTTACTGTCGTTGACCAATAAACCTTGACTTAATGATGTAGGCAACATAGTGCAATATATAGGCATGGGACTTCATTATTCGTTATTTTCATTTTTTTATTTTTTGTCATTATTTTTCATTATTTTTACTAAGTTTTGTTTAAAACTTTATTATACTCTATAAGATCATACCTTTTAGTGAGGTATAAAACAATTTCATATAATAAATATGTTATTATGATATTAGGTAAATATCTATCTGAATACATAATCATTATTCGTCGATTTGAATCTTTACCAGTATTAATTCTTCCTGAAATGTTTTTTTTTATGTTTTTTTTTTAATTCTTTTTCCTTTTTTCTCTCTCTTTTAATTTACTGTTTATATTACTTTCCTTTTACTTACGACAATACAATTAACATAATGCTCATCTTGTTACCTAAATGTTGACTATTGGGACGGGCCAATCTCTAATGTTGCCATAACTTGTGGCCCAACCCGTTTACTTTTGACATTATAAATATTTTACATGCATTTAACCCATTATACTGTACTGTAATATTTGCTTATTAATCTGCATGCTATATAAATATTTGTATTGATATATGTATTGCAAAAGTAATAAAATATGATTAAACTTTGTTTTTACCTGTGTTAAGTGAATCAATACATCACCTGTCAGACTCAAGTGATTGCAAGTGTTGTCTCCCTTACATGTTTTGATCGATCGGGCATAACAACATACACCCGTGAACTTTAAATGTGAACAAACCCGATGTTGAATAAAGATAGTTGATACAGGAAATGACTTAGAAAATGGCTGACTGTTGTAAGATATATACATCATGTTCGACAGTTTTGAAGTGCTGTGGAATTCTTTTGGGCGTGGTCTTTATCCTACACTGTATTGGTATCGGGACCGACTACTGGATGAAGACGGGTGCATCTGGAAACATGTACCATGGTGGTTTATGGAAACACTGTTCGTGTTTCTCTTACGGCATTTACATCTCTAGAGACACCTGTTTTTGTTTTTCGTTTTCTGGAGACGTACCGGGTATGCTTAATTTATTCAATTTCAGTTATATCGGTAGAAGTGAATTACAACTGAAGTCAGATAAAGAAATCTAAATTAAAAGACTGTATTCTGTATAATTATTATTTTCATGTTGAATCTTATCGGGGTAAAATATAGATTCAACTTTTTATATAATTTGATATGCCGGTAACTTAGGCCAAATATCCGGCATGGAGTTAAATATGAAAAATTTCTAGAATTAATTGCATGTGTTCGCATTACCATCCGTTCTGAACTCAGAAATGAACGGGTAATGCACCAATATTCTGTAATGAATGACTTGTAATTAAGTTGAATTATATTTCCAGGATGGTTCAAAGGAGTACAGGCGCTTGAAATTATCGGTTTGCTCTTAGTTGTCATAGTGGGTGTCATTGTGCTCGTGCAATTATTCTTTACCAGAAGCATTGGCATAAAAATATGGGGCATACTTCTTATTTTATTGTCTGGTACGTATTGAAAATTATGACATTAATAACAGTCTCAATGCTTCAAAAATTATATTCCTTTCAAGTTGTGCTACTAGTCTGATAGTCCAGGTATTCTTTCCGCTTCAGGATATAGATATATACATCTGAATGGCAATATCCTTCAGGACGTTCAGGGCACATTATAAACCGAGCCCGAACGGCTTGTAATTGCAACTGCAAGTCTGATAGCCCTTCTTTTTAGAGGGGAAAAACAACAACAACAAAAATTAAAAGATTAAATCTTTAAATTTATTCTTTGTCGAGGTTCGGTAGTATGGTTTTGCAACTGATACATCTTCTTTCCAGGTACTTGCATTCTCGCAGGTGTTATACTGTACGGGGCCAAGATTATCCACCATCTCAACTTCTCGTTTGGTCTCTGCACCGTTGCTGGTATTTTGTGTTTGCTGTGTGGTTTTCTTCTGTTCCAAGACAGAAATATCGCTCGCAGAGTTCAACAGTCGTCAGCAGGACAGCCATATAATGTACAATACGCTAATCAAGGACGTGTTATCCTTCCACCCCAATCAACAACCATTGTTTCTTTCACAAATCCTCCCGGATATCCGCCGCCTTACGCAAATGCCCAGTATGGCCCTCCGCCGTCTTACAGTTACGTCCAGCAACAAGGTCAACAAACACAACCGTATATTGTGCAGCAATCTTATCCAGCTGCTACATGAAATTTGTCTCCCTGGATACAGTCTAGAAAAATTATTATTTGTGCAATACACATATTTATATGCCATAGATACTTTATAGATGTTAAAATATACAATTTTAACGCTGGGAACTTGCTACGCGCATTTTTCTTTTAAACGTAGCGTCAATACAAAAAAACTGTATAAAAGTTGACAGTCTGTGAGAAGTTTCAGAAATTGTGCCTTTTTTGGCAACAGCGACCAAAACTCAAACATTCTTCTGTGTAATATATATCATGTTTTTATCGTGATAGCCAGTTCAGATATCGTGCTACTGTCATTGGTTTTAAAATATTAACAAATACACGTTGTTTTATGAAAATGAACGAAACTTTTGTGTGTTTATTAGTTTTCTGAAATACGCGCCTACTCTGACTCAACGTATGTAGAAATGTAGCCACAAGGTATTTACGTACAAAACACAACAAGTGTGTAAAACATGGCTTGAAAAGTCGAACAGAAAAAATGTGAAATTTCTAAATTAATCATTAGAAATAATTGATATTACATTTGTTCTGCTGTTATATTAAAAGATAAAGACAGGTACACTGGAATCATGACTGTTATTATTAGATTTGAAATCAAGAGTTGACGGTTCAACAGTATGGTCGATAATCAAAAATAATATCAGAATCCAAGCAGTCAGTCTAAGCATACCGGATCCCACATGGTACTAACTAAGGTCTACTGGCAAACTGCATCGAAAACAACGCACTAAACCACTGAGCGGTTTTGAAGGATACTGCAAGATTAAAAAGAAATAGCAAAATTCAGAGACACAGCTGGTTCTTCTACATGCTCAGTGTGTAGCTCCGATACTCTGAACCTTTAATGTGCCGTCCAATAAACAGTAGGTGGAGAAGTTGGGAACCGACACTTTCACATCTTCAGAATCTTCTGCGCCGACTTGATGCTGTGCATCAATGTTTATTTCTTGCCTTTATGTTTTTTTCTCTATCTGAAAAACTTAATGAAACCAAACAAAACAAAACACAAAACAAAACAACAACAACAACAAAATGTGATAGAAAAGAGCATGCGCAAAGTCTTTTTAATTTTCAATGATTTATTTCTCAGTACTATAAACCTAAATGGAATATATAAATTTTGCTCTTTCTGAAAATGATAATATTTGCTCCTAATTCAATTAAAATTTCACACTATTTATTGAAATATTTCATCAATGTATATTCATAATGTCAGCTTAACTTGTTGAATTTTGTTACTTTACAATTCTCAGATTACGTATTTTCATTCACTGCGGTCCATTTTTTATCTTTAAGACTTACAGTGTAGATTTAGGGTCGATACCAGTACTTTAATGCCATTATTTCCAGTCAAAGACAACCATCCGTAATTAAACTAGATGGGTGTTCAGTTGAACACTTGTTTCGCCCTTGGATTCTTTGTTAGAATAACTAAAATAGTAAACAAGAGCCTGCTGGAAAAGACAGTATGCTAGTCTAAGTACAACAAGACCTGTCCGCAGACAGCATGCTCCACTTTTCTAAGTGCTGGATAATAAATTATAAGCCAAGTCAAACAAGAGGTCCAAGTGAAAAAAATTTGAGTAGGGGAGGGCAAGTACTTAGTCATATAAGATGAAAAAAATCTTGGGGTGGTGGGGGGGGGGGGGGGGGGGGGGGGGGGGGAAAGGGGGAGGTTGTCTGATGGGGGTGTGTGTTGAGGGTGGATGGAGAGTCAAGTACCTATGTATTAAAAAAAGTGGGCGGGGGCGGGTGGAAGAAATACCTACCCATCCCATGTAAATAAATAGTTTAGTGCTAGGCTAGGGAGTGGGTTACTCATGTGAGAAAAAATAAATAGGGGGAGGGGGGTGGGAAGGTCCAGTATCTACATATTAAAAAAATAATGAAAAAAATGATGGTGGTGGTGGTGGTGGTGGTGGGGGGGGGGGTTAAAGAGGTTGGGATGTAAGAGGGGGTCCCAATGCAAGAGGAGGGGGTGGGAGTACTGACCCATCTAATGTAAGTAAAAAGTTTATTTTAAAGCTTAAGAAGTTCTTTTCCAATTAAGGAGAAACAACAACTCTTTTTCGGGGGGGGGGGGGGGGGGGGGGGGGGTTGGGGCAGGAAATGAAAAAAATCTTTTTTTTTTTTTTTGGGGGGGGGTAACATGGGGATGGGGGTCCCCATGCAGAGGAGGTGTGGGAGGAGGGGGTACTAACACTATATTGAAGTATAAACAAAAATAAGTGACCCCCTGGGGTGGGGCTAACTTTGGCCCCAGGGACATGGGTACCAACAATCTTTGCAGAGGTCTTGCTGGTGATCAAGTATTCCAAGTTTGAATGGAATATCTTTGACACTTTTGGAGAAATGGACATTAACAAAAAGGTTAACCAAGAAATTTTAATTTGAAAAAGGGGCATAACTTTGAAAAAATGAATTTGAGGGTTATCTGCCCTTGAAAAATGGTGTTGCATTTTGATAGTGAACATGTAATCTTAATTTGAAGTAAATAGCTTTGATAGTTTTTGAGAAATGGACCTTAACAGTCAATGTTAAGTTTTCGTGACAAAATCACAAAATCCAAGTACAAAAAAGGGCATAACTCTGTCAAATTTGACCTTGACCTAAAGATTTTGGCATCTTCATGACCCTGTTGTCGTAAGCAATATAATTTGAAAGTTTGGTGAGGAAATATTAAGAAATGGCAAAGTTAAAGCCAACGTAAAGTTTTTGTTACCGACGGACCGACAGACAAAGCGATCCATATGTATCGCCGTTTCTTCGAAAGGGCGACACAAAAACGCACTCATTTCTCCCCTTTTCATATCGTTCGTAAACTCAGTGCGTTTGAAATACTGCCCATAGCTTCACGACAAAAGCAAAAGCATGGATTCGCAGCTGGAAGCCTTATAGTGAAAAAAATTGTAAAAAAAAAATCGTAAACAAAATTGCTTTAACTCACTTCGATGTACGTTTTGCAAAACAGAAGAAAAAAAACCCCGAATGGTTTTTCATATCTTTTAGATGACGTTTTGTAAAACAAGATAATATTTCGCAAATAAGAAATTTAGTAATTGAAATTACGAAACAGAATAAATGTGTTTACACAAAATCAAAATTTTAATGAAGGTGATGGCAATTCAGAGGCTCCGTATTATTTAGCAACCATGCATGCATTAAGACTTGTAGATTATTACTTTCATAGATTGTATCTGAGCACTGTATAGACATATAATTAAATATGTTACCCTTATATTCTAGAAATACTACTAAATCTACAACTGAATAAATATCTTAGATACTCGGCAATATAAGTGTATTAGTTCGAAATAAGATCTGTCACACAATACATAAGGAGTTTTTTTTTCTTCAAAACGGACTCTTATTTGTTCTAATTTTCATTCTAACTAATCAATATACGTTTCTTTGCGACATGGACAGTCTATTAGCTCTCCAGGAACACTTCGTCTTGCAGAACCAAATAGTTCGATGTCCAATATCACGAAGGGCTAAATGGAGAAATGTACTAAATCCGCGTTCGTTTTCTTGCTCATTTTCAAACTACATGTATTTCTGCTAGGGCCGTACGTCTCCGTTGTCTCCACAAAGGAAAGAAAACCCTTCACTGCTAGTTACAATATTAAGAAAAATACCGGTTAGCGTCAGTGGATATTACGGGATTCGAACCCGCAAGGATTTGTGTGACAGACAAATTTTCAAACCATTGAATCGAAGTAACCACTCGACTATGCCGGTACCGGTAGAGTTAGTGATATAGTTAAATATATAAAGAATTCAATATCGGTATGACTGTGTAGTTATATTTAGATATACACGCGTAAATCTATATTTAGAAGCACGGTTATATTTCTCTATTGAAAACTGTAGAATTTTGTTTGATTGGTAAGTATACTTCTAATGCTTCAAAGGAAGTGGAAAACAACAACATCAACCAGAGACTGACTGAAAGGTGAAAAAAAATCAAATTTAAGGTTTTAAAATCAATTTTCAATAAATTTCTTTATCATAACTTCAACCGGAATACTGATGAACTATTACCTCAAGTAAATATCTAAAGACCGTTTTCTATGGTGACCTATTTCTGCCAACCACTTATCCAAGAGTTCTGTCCTTCTCATCTTTTTTTATACAGACCAAGTTGTACTTTTTATTTGCAACCATTACAAGTCAAACACTCTTACAAAGTTCAGTGAATTTTGATCAGGTGACTTCATTTTATGATGAAATATTTTTTCTGTGGTAACAGGTAAACGACATTTGAAAACCTCCCGCCTAGTAATTGCAAAAGATTTTCAACGCATGTGTGCGTGTATAAAGTCTAAAATTAGATTATTTTACACACTGTCAGTTACTGGCTGGTACTCTTTACATTAAGACGCACAACAACTTAGGACCAAATTAGCGATTTAATCTGACGGCCATTTTAGATATATGTATAAATTGTTTTATATTTTTCTAATATTTACACAATGTGTTTGCCTCTTAATTAATGCTATTCTAACTAAGGTAAAGCAGTGTACAACCTTTGTTTCTTTTTAAAAGAATTGGTTAGGTAAATCAATATAGTACCTGACTTTAATGATAGCAAGTGTTCACATGTAATGTCGATCGATAGATCTACATACGTGCGCTTTCAATGTAAACCAAAACTCTTGGTTGAACGAATGTTTTAGATTTGTTGTGGATTAGAAAAATGGCTGAAAGTTGTAAGATATTTACATCATGCTCGACAGTGTTGAAGTGCTGTGGAATTCTTTTGGGTGTGGTCATTATCCTACACTGTATTGGTATCGGGACCGACTACTGGGTTAAGACGGATACAAATGGATACAGGTTAAACAGTGGTTTATGGAAACACTGTATGTGTTTCTCTTACGGCATTTACAGCTCTACAGACACCTGTTATTGTTTTTCGTCTTCTGGAGACGTACCGGGTATGTTTAATCTATTCAATTTCACTTATATTGGTCAGATAAGGAAACACAAATAAATAGTTTTCAATACTTGTTTAATTAATTATACATGCTGAACTTTATCGGAGCTAAATAAAGACTACTTTTTATAACATTTGATATGCCGATAACACAGGTCTAACATCTGTATAGGGTCAAGCGAAAACTTTTAAAAAATAACTCTGCCTCGATTGGCTTAAATTTTAAGAAATTACCATCCTTTCTAAACTCAGAAATGAACGGATGATACACCAGTACTCTGTAATGAATGACATTGTAATAAAGTTGAATTATATTTCCAGGATGGTTCAAGGGAGTACAGGCGCTTGAAATTATCGGGTTGATCTTAATCGTCATAGTGGGTTTCATGGTGCTCATGCAGTTATTCTTTACCAGAAGCATCGACATAAAAATATGGGGCATACTTCTTATTTTATTGTCTGGTACGTATTGAAAATTATGACTTGTGTAACAGTCTCGATGCTTCAAAGATTGTTCTTTTTCTTTCAAGTTATACTACTAGTCTTAAAGTGTAGGTTTCCTTTCCGCTTCAGGATTCCGATTGGCCATGTCCTTCACAACTTTTAGGGTACATTATAAACGAGCCCGAACGGATCGTAAATGAGACTACTAGTCTGATTGACCTCTGATAGTGAAATAAACAGACATATTAAAGCTTTCGATAAACTTTGTGTTTGTTGAGGTTCGGTAGTATCGTTTTGCAAATGCTACCTTTTCTTTCTAGGTACTTGCATTCTCGCAGGTGTTATACTGTATGGGGCCAAGATTATCCACCATCTCAACTTCTCGTTTGGTCTCTGCACCGTTGCTGGTATTTTGTGTTTGCTGTGTGGTTTTCTTCTGTTCCAAGACAGAAATATCGCTCGCAGAGTTCAACAATCGTCAGCAGGACATCCCTATAATGTACAATACGCTAATCAAGGACGTGTTATCCTGCCACCCCAATCAACAACCGTTGTTTCTTTCACAAACACTCCCGGATATCCGGCCCCTTACGCAAATGCCCAGAATGGTCCCCCACCACCTTACACTTACGTCCAGCAACAAGGTCAACAAACACAACCGTATAATGTACAGCAATCTTATCCAGCTGCTACATGAAATTGTTCTCGCTTGATACAGTCTACAGGAATTATTATCTGTGTAAAACACAGATGTATATGCCAGAGACACTTTACAGATATTTGAATATACTATTCTAACGCTGGGAACTTGCTAAGTTTACTTATCTTACTTTTAAAAGCTGCATTTGTACAAAAATTACAGAAGTTGATAATCTACGTCAAGTTTCAGGAATTGTGCCTTGGCAACAGCGTCTCAGGTTTATGATTAAATCTCAACGTCCTCCTGGGTGAAATATCTCGTGATTTTATTTTTATACCATTCCAGATATCGTGTCACTATCGTTGCTTTTAAAACATTCAAAGATACACGTTGTTTTATACTTCTGTTAATTTATTAGTTTTATGAAATAAGTGCCTACACTGACGAAGCGTATGTTGAAATGTATCCCCATGGTATTAACGTACCAATCACAACAAATGCCAGCGTTAAACATGGCTTGAAAAGGCCATTAATTAATAAAAAATGTATATTTTCTAAACGCTTTTTATTATTCATTAATATGATTGCTAATAAATTTGTTAAATTTTTATATTAAATGATAAAAACAGCTATATTGGAATCTTGATTGTGTTCTTTTATTATTAAATTTGAAATTAAGTTGTCAGTACAATAGCATTGTTGATGATTTAATCAAAGTGATATACAGGTCTTAGCAGTAAGTCAGAAGATCGCATAGCCAGTCTTAATCTCAGAGCTAATACTGGATCCCACGTGGTACGAACTTAAGTCTACATAGGCAAACTGCATCGAAAACAAAGCGCATTAGACCATTGAGCCAAATAAATGAATTCATTACGCCGTTGTTAGAGAGAGGTGAATAGGTTGGTGTGCACTCCACCTTCAATCTCTTCAGTTACTTAATATTGAAGAAATGACTTTAAAATCAGAAATCGTACACACGTCCGTCGGTACCGTAGCAAAGGTGCAATCCCTGACCGAATGGGATTTGAATGTAAGGAAAACGGACTCAAAACAGCACCCCCAAGCTCTAGACCACTGAGCCAAAGAATTTATTCTCTGACATACTTTCTATATTTTTAGTTAATTTATCGTCGGTTTCCCATATGACCGACGGTTGTGGAGAATAGTACTCGACAAAACCCGCTCATTTCAGAGACTCACCTGTTTCTTTTAAGTGCTCAGTGTACAGCCTCGTTAGACTGGTCTCGTCCTAAAGACAACAAGCGGAGAAGCGTGGAATCGAATTCACGATTCCTGGATTACCAGTCAAACGCTCTATTACAGTACCACTGATCCGCCCTTATCTATTTATTTGACCGACACCCCTACCATGAATACTATGGGGGATAGTGCAAGGTACATAGAACATTCCATTCCAGGGACACCCCTGGTTCTTATCGATACTTTGTATTTAGCACTGATACATGGGGCTTCAGTTTAATGTCTCATTCGAAAGACAATTTGTAATGTTAGTGGAGGAGCAGAGGATCGAACTCGGGACCCCTTGATAAAATAAGTCCAGTGCGTTACCACTGGACTACTGATCGGCCTTTGCAGTTGTCAGAGGTTGAATTTATACAAACCCAGATTTCTGTGAACTAGACCGTAACAGTCTACTACTTTCTGTATATATATTATTTTTCTGAAAACCATGCATCTCCTGTTTCAAATATATCATATTAGTGAATACGAAATTTTGAACTTAGTCACGGATGACTGTTAGAATGAAATTTATTTGCCACATTAAATGGTCCTGTTTAGTCAAAAAGTACTGGATTGTGCGCATGACCGTGCGCATTTTTCTTTACTCTAAAAACGGCAATATCTGCATTGAATTCAGTAAAGAGATCACTAACCTGTGTGAAGCATAATATTGTTGGTCCAGTAAATGTTTCAGATCAGTTACATAAACAATTGGTATGCGCATGAAAGTGTGCTGCTTGTAAAGTAATTACCATCTTTTCTGGTTAAAGGATTGAGTCAAATTTTACAAGACCAGTCAAAATTCTGCTGATTCCAGTAATATTCTGGAAATAAAAAATAACTCCACTTTGATTACTTTTTGAAAAATCAGAAAAACATTGAGTAATATCCAGGATTGCATATTACAAAAGAATTGAAAATAAAGCATCTAACTCAAAACATAATGGTTTCTATATAACTCTAATGAATCATGACTATCTTTCAAACAGCGCTTACGTATGGTTGGGGAAAACAAAAAAATACCGGATTGTGTCAGTAGATTTCTTTACGGTATTCGTACCTGCTAAGTTTTGTTCCCACAACAAATTTCAAGACCAATTCGAGACGAAGTAACCACTCGACTATGCCGGTACAAGCCGAGTGTTGTTTAAAATTTATTTTTATGACAAATATTAAGTATTGGCTAAAAATAGAACGGCTAAAGACAGCACACATAACCTTAAACCATTGACTCGATCTGTGAAGCCACATAAGACATGCAGACATATTTACTTTATCGACAAAGTTTTTCCCCTCGTTTATAATTGTCTGATGTTTGCTACTTAACTAATACATTTTAATAAAGCGATAAAAAAAAAAACATTCAAAATACGAAAGTACTTAACCGTTTGATATATAGGGGTATCTTTCACACGTTACATCTAATGGTAAGATATTAGTGATGGGGGAAATATCCAACACAACGTGTTTTGTTATACAAAAGCAAAACACAATCACACCATTTATTATTCATTTTAAAGGTCAATGTTAGTGATTTCTTCTTTTTATTTCGGAAGAATGACCATAACAATTCTAGTGCAAGTAAGAACCTGAATCATGTTTCTTAACTTGCTTTAACTTAACTTAAACTTCAACTTTATACTTAAACTGATTTTTATTAGTTAAACATTACTTCCAACCTTAAGACCTTTTGCAATTGTTGTTTAAGGTCACCATCAGTTGGGTATATCATCTTCTCGTTAAGTTCTAATTTCAAATATATATTTTATAAATGTTTTGATTTTATTGACGATCACTTTAATGTAATTCACTGTCCCCATCTTACTATATCCCACGGTTAATACATTGTATATTTACTAGTAGATGTTATGTCATGTTGTTACTTGTACATGTAACCTGAAAAGAATTAAAAAGGTGTGTTGAGTTGAGTTGAGTTTAATGTACAAATTTATATATTCGAAAGATAGTGTTATATATTACTGAACTGTGATCCTGTGTGTCTAAACTTACCATTTTCTGTTAGAGTTTTCTTTACGATTCTGTTCGGTCAAAATGTCATTACATTAAGTGAACCCAACGTTTGAAAGGTTCATTCGTTATTATTTTCATTCTTAGTCGCACAAAAGTAATATGTTCATAACTTAAGTATCATCTTTACTGAATATAACAAGTCAGCTTCTTTAAAAAGAGGCATAGGAGAGGATCATCAGCGTGCTGTGAAAAATGTCTATTTTATTCAGTATATCAGCTATCTTTATATCGACAATTTATCCCTCTCAAGAATGAAAACATGGCAATAATCAAAGTAGTCATGTCATGCCTCCCAAATATTTGGAATGGTTTTGCTCCAATTGCTGCTACTTTAATATGCATATTGCAAAGGTTAAGCAGGTAAAAGGTAATATAGACGGACATGTATTTTTTATGATTTTCCTGGATTCTTATTTTCAAGAAAGGCATGCGTACACAAAGTCTTGGAGACTGGTTTATAAACAGATGAGCTTCAAATCTTAAGATTTGCCCGAAGCTATCCCGAACATTGTAGAGAGGTCTAATGTTCTCTTCTATAACCTTTACATCGACAAGCATATCATCTTTACTGAATATTATGACTTTTGCACTGAAAAGCATATCATCTTAATTGCATATAATGATCTTTGCACCGAACACCATATCACCTTAACTGAACATAAGGACTAAGGACAGAAAAACATATCACCTTAACTGAACATAAGGACTAAAGCACCCAACAGCATATCAGGTTAACTGAACATAAGGACTAAAGCACCCAACAGCATATCACCTTAACTGAACATAAGGACTAAAGCACCCAACAGCATATCACATTAACTGAACATAAGGACTAAAGGACCCAACATTTTTATCATCATAACTGAACATAAGGACTAAAGCACCCAACAGCATATCACATTAACTGAACACGAGAACTAAAGCACGCAACAGCATATCACTTTAACTGAACATAAGGACTAAAGCACCCAACAGCATATCACCTTAACTGAACATAAGGACTAAAACTTCCAACAGCATATCACCTTAACTGAACACAAAAACTAAAGCACCCAACAGCATATCACTTTAACTGAACATAAGGACTAAAGCACCCAACAGCATATCACCTTAACTGAACATAAGGACTAAAGCACCCAACATCATATCATCATAACTGAACATAAGGACAAAAGCACCCAACAGCATATCACCTTAACTGAACATAAGGACAAAAGCACCCAACAGCATATCACCTTAACTGAACATAAGGACTAAAGCACCCAACAGCATATCACCTTAACTGAACATAAGGACTAAAGCACCCAACAGCATATCACCTTAACTGAACATAAGGACAAAAGCACCCAACAGCATATCACCTTAACTGAACACAAGAACTAAAGCACGCAACAGCTTATCACTTTAACTGAACATAAGGACTAAAGCACCCAACAGCATATCACCTTAACTGAATATAAGGACTTAAGCTCCCAACAGCATATCATTGTAACAGAAAATAACGAAATTATATCACAATAATACAGTGCTCCAGCTACACATACTAGTTATAGCACTCAGCAGTTTATTTTCATGGCTCCAAAAACGTATTATCATAAGTGTTAACCATAAATGTAAAATTACACAACATATCGTTTTAACTAAATATAATTTTGTAAGCACTTGCCTGTTTATTTAAAGGACTGAACATGAGGAATGAACAAAGCACCAATCAACTCTTTATCTGGACTGAAGAAATTATTACCAGCACCCAGCATTACATTTAGATAACTGGACAGCATAACATTTCAGTATACAGAAAATAAGTAAGGTTTTTGTACCTGGGCATCAAAAGTAATGAACCGAACATAACATTGTGATGACCTAACGTCATATTCATTTAACCATAAATAATGTCTACTTAACATAATAAATCAGCTGATCATAATCATCTGATAAGAGCATAAAACGCGCTTGCAACTGTATAACATAAATAAATAGCCATACATTTTTTTTTGGACAGAACATAACGGGAGTCTGTCTCATTATAAAGACAGTGAACAACATACTTCATTGTTTCTGTACATCAGAAATTCCAGGCGTTCCATACAAGACAGACGGGTTGGTATTTGTTAAATTTCGAGCTGTCAGCTAAGTTTACCTTTTACCTGTATGAATCACTAAAAATGAATTACAATTCGAATCTATCTATAAAGCTGTAAATAAAGGTTCCTGTTGAAAGTCGATGCATAGATATACCA
Source organism: Cyclina sinensis (assembly GCA_012932295.1). Classification (NCBI taxonomy): domain Eukaryota; kingdom Metazoa; phylum Mollusca; class Bivalvia; order Venerida; family Veneridae; genus Cyclina; species Cyclina sinensis. The sequence continues at coordinate 3,002,389 of JAAONU010000014.1, read as the reverse complement.
ACCTGGACTGTATTTCTAGAGTACTTCCTGCATTCACTTTCGATTACTTCATTACATGTTCTAAACCACAATTAAGCATACTAGATACTTACTGTGCCTTAATATTTTAATGTAAAAATGGCGACCCATTGTGGAGAGAGAGAGAGAGAGAGAGAGCCATTGAGTGTAACACCTAACTAGAAATGTGTCAAGTGGGGTCAGTTCCCAAGGCAAAGGGTGGGTCATGGGTTGTCAAGGTATCCTTGGTGACCCTGGGTGCAATTATAACGAATAACAGCATGAACACATGACAAAGAATGAACACATGACAAAAAACCCTTTGGTAACTTTTTTTCTCTTTAAATTAAATGCCATAACTCTGCTCTACCTAGGGAGAGGGAGACGAAAACCCCAGACGAGCAACTTCATCTACTCCAAAGTCTAAACTTGAAGGCTGAGTGCAAGACACGTTTTGTTTTTACTTTTTGGTAGCTGTTTTGACTAGGGGCCATAATTCTGCTTTACGTCGATGGAGGGAGACGAAAAACCACAGATGCACAATTTCACTTGCTGGTCTATACCCCTGTGTCGTTTCGTGACCCAAAGTGTAAAACCTTGGCTGAGCGGGTTACTTTCGGACAGACGGACGGAAAAGAACAAATCTTATATCCACCCTAGTGGGAGCACAAAAATGAAGTAACAAGTTTAAAATACACTTTTGGGCTTGTAAATTTATTGCTTCCATTCGCTATTTCATCGAAAAACAAACTGCGTGTTTTAAATAAAGAGTTTAGATAAGGTGTGTACTGAATAATAATAAATTATGTATTCTCGTTTTACCGGTACTCGTGTGCAAGATACAATGAAAATGTTTGGTATCAGATGTCACAAGCTTAGGCGAATACTGTCTAAAAGTAATTAATAGCTACGGCAACCGCGTTATTCGGTTGAGTGAAATTAAAGATATTAAATTTAGTTGATAACAAAGAGATAAAAAGCCCTAACATCAAAAGATCCTGTTTCACTTACAAATATTTTAATAACTAATAAAACAGCTTTAACCTATATGTTACAACTATGCTTGTTACAGGTTGTCCCAAAATTTAAACGAATAAGATCAAATCGTTCTGACACAAGTGGTTACTAAAAGAAACCGGAAAAAAAAGCAGATTTATATGGGCCGGAATCATACTAGCCAATATTTAACGATCCTTTATTCGTCATATGTAGCGCCACACTACGCTGTAATTACCTGAATGAAAGGGAGATTACTGGACGATTACTAAATGGACGATGCACCCACTAAATGCAAATAAGCTACGGTCATGGTGGTAATCAAGAGTCCTGAGGGAAGTTTTAATTTGTAACAAACAAGGCTAAGATAAAGACAAAAGAGGAGAGAAAAGAAAGTATGCACAGGACGTATCAATGAACTAGTGGTATCGCGCTGGACCTGTAACCCAGGATTCGCAAGTTCGATCCCTAACTCCTCCACTAACATTATTAATTGTCTTTCGGATGAGACCTTAAGCCGAGGTTCCATGTAACATTAGTGAACAGTTTTGAAATGCACTCATTGTGAAGTAGGAGCTTTAAATTCGAAACTAATAAAGGCAGGTTATGTCACTGGTTTCGGCTGTAGAAGTTCTGTAGGACGCCGTATGAGCTGAATAATGAAAACAGTGTAACGTTGACAGGTATCTGGCACTAGTTTATTTAGGTAAGCCATAGCAGAAAAACAGTAAGCATGCAGTGTTATGACTCGATGGTGTGCCTTTGAATATCAGGCGACTTGTTTGTTTCATAGAATTTGCCTTGGCCACAGGTCAAAAAGTGGGGCTTGGGAGCAGTTCCTTTTCTTGCAGCTGATGTTTTAAGAGAAGTGCTTCGTCTTAAAATTATGTCTTTGTTGTAGATTGTCTTCAAACTTACTTCTCTTTTCAGATTGTTGTATTGGGATTGTCAGTGAGGTGATAACAGTTTGAGTGGTCGTCAGTCACTGAATTTCAGTGTGACACTGGTATCTGCCACCTAAGAAATATCCCCCTACAACCTAAACTTTGCAGGGGCGTCGGTCATGTGGGCAACCCGTACCGACGGTATATAAACTCAAACAGAAGGTAGAATATGTGCAGTCTCAAAACGTTGTACGATTGTCTGATAGCACTTGGACTAAATGGAACGGATTAAAATCCACCTTCTTATTTGTTTTTGTTTTTTCTTCTTTACACGTCAAGTGACGGAATACAATTAATGTATGTGTATTGGTGTGCTTGTGCGCTTTTATACAAGCATGAGAAGTACAAATAATATCATCCATTGCATGATAATTGATAAAACTGCACGCTGTATTTTAACGTTGTATTGCACTGAAACACTTTGTTATACCTAAAAAGAAAAGAAAAAAGAAATAAGAGGAGCTCTTTTAACCCTTAATCTGCTGGAACCGAAAGTGATTAGCCTCTGCCACCAGTATAGATCCAGGCCAACCTGCACATGCGTGCAGTCTGACCAGGCTCTATTCTGTTGGTAGCTCTATTTTTGTATTTTGATATTGAAATCCCTTAATCTTTGAATGGACTGTTCCAAATTCAAAGCTGGGCAAATTCATTACAAAATTTCAGCATGTTCAGGATTCAACTTTTAAATTACGGAACACACGTATGAACTGTTGTACACCTGGCAGATTAAATGACATGAAAGAGGTTTTAAGCTTATCTTAGGATCAAAAGCTGGGTGTACCTTTGCTCGACTTGCTTGTTTGTTATCTTTTGCAGTATGCCGTTCTTATTTACTAATAAAAATATTAACTTTTTAACTATCAGAACATTTTCGCATTTTGGACGTAACAATTTTTACACGTTTTATGTCATGATTATCTGTTCTTTTGAATATTGATACATTTAACCTAGGGATGAGACGAGATGATATGAGAAGAGACGAGGTGAGGTGAGGTGAGGGGAGGGGAGGGCAGGGGAGGCGAGGCAAGGGGAGATAAGATAAGATAAGATATGATAAAATAAGATAGTTGACTGTTGTGACTTATATACTTACAGAATTAAGAATCAGTCTGATAACTGGCCAGAATAAAAAAGCAGACAAAATGGCTGTGATAGCAGACAAACAGTAAGCTCCCACCTCCAGATATCGCGTAATTTTCAAAACTAAGAAAAATCATACGATTTGTTTTCGCTTCAAATTACCAGTTACAGTTCATAAGCATATACCAAAAATTCCATACTTTTAGCGCGAGTTCTAGTCAGAAGTCTGAATCCAATATGCCAGTACAAGTCTGAATCCAATATGCAATCACCGAGTGGGTTACTATAAGGAGCAAAATTTTATTTCTCAGTCGATGTGAATTAAAAATACAGGTTTAAACTAAACTAACCTTAATTATCCTTACTCATGTAGGTCCTAAAATTTGGGTCTGCTCTCGGCTTTCCAGATATTTCCTTTGCTTAATGTTCTTTAAAGGCCGCGTGTTTTTTGTTTCTAGAGACGAGGATGACTAGTACATAGATTATGCCTCATGCTGTACACTGGTCAGGCACATACTAGTGTAATGTAAGCAATTGTTGGAGAGTCATCCAGGTCTTGATTAGAATTAGAATTAGAAACGTGTTGATCTTGTGTGAAAGGGAAAATTGGAAGATCGAAAGATTCCAAACTAAATTGGTAATAATAATATTTTATTTGTAAGGTTATAAAGCGATCAGAAAAAATGTCAAAAAATGCTTAATATTTACATACATGAACTTTTCATATAATTTGTACATATTTATGTGTATTCATTCTTACCGCATGTAATGAACACTAAATATGTATGTAAATACTATCTAAATGTAAGCACTGTTTATATATCAACAAGAGTACATAGTAAGTTCAGGTCTATAAACATGTTTTAACACATGCTAATAACTTTTCAAATTACTTGAAAATGCTGAAACAAAAATATCAGATGTTATAAAACACAACATGTTATCGGCATACATTTTACATAATGATATATATTGCAAGTATAATCAAATATTGTGCAAATATGAATTACATAGATTACTTCGTTTAAAGTTGGGTCAAAGCAATACTTGCAAATCAGTATTATTTGGTATTCTTATATAACTGTTTACCTTCTCAGCCTCATCTACGTAAAAGTGGGGCTTCATACCCATTTGTCAGCTTGTTAATAAAACGGTTCACAGTCAGTTACCTTTGCCATTTATTTACCATTAGATACAAGACAACCGTTACCTCCTCAGTAGTAGAAAAGATGACATTGACCGTTTTAAAATACCGCAAATCAACCATGACCTAACAGTACACCATACTTAAAAATAATTAATCTTGTTTTATTTTGCACGACTGCGTATCATAGAAATATGCATTGTCCACAAACATCCAATTAAAATGTATTAACAGTACTTCCACGGCGTAAACCGTTTAATTCAAATTAATAAAAATTACTCCGCCTTGTAGCTTTCAAGTTGTTTACAGAAACAAAACATCAACCAGAAACGCACTTTCTACTTATCAGTCTAAAAGCACTGGGTACTTACAGATATATAAACCAAATAAAAACAAAATATTTTAAAAAACTCATACACATATGACTTAAGCCATACAATCCTTCATAGTAAGTCTAAAGCAAGAAGTCATTCTTGTGCAACAGAAATAGATAGTCGTTGTGAAGAAACGTCAAGAACTCGTCATACTCTAGGTCAAGGTTGCTCGGTCTTAAAACATCTAGTTCTGAAAGGGACATACCATACCATTAAGCGATGATGTACTGTCTATCTTAATTATTGGCTCATTGGCAATTAAAAGAAAAATAACTGATAATTTAAAGAATAACATATGTTAATATTTTTCTAGGCTTTTTCAGACACTTAGAAAGTATTCATTTGGAATAAATGGATGTCCATAAAATGGTACAGTAACAACTCTAGTTATGCATTAAGTTAACACGTTGTACCGAGAATTTATGACCGACACCTTGAACACTGGGTAATAATTCATTCAATGTCATTTACATTCACACGTTTTTAAGGAAAATGGAATACTTTTGTTTTTAGGATATCTCTCTTTAAATTCACCTTTTTAATGATTGTTTCAAAAAGACTGCTTCTGAAAATCTGCAGGGAATTTGTTACTTTTATTTAAAACATAACGATGCCTAAAAAAATAGAAAAACAACAAAAACAACAAAATTACCAAAAACAAAACAAAAACATACAAAAAAAAAGAAACAAAAAAAAAAAACAAAAACAAAAACAAAACAAAAAAAAACCCCAGGAGATAATGGTTTTAGAACATATACTAATCAAAATTTGATAAGGATCACTTTTTAACCAGGTTTTCAACGAAAACCTGGTTATTGTAATGCTGAAGTCGGCGGGCGGGTTTTTGGTTTCCGCTCAATAACTTGAGTTAACTTTGGCCTATTGACGCCAAACTTGGTATATGAGTAGCTTATATCAAGAAGCAGCTTGGGATTGGTACCCAGGTGTATGTAATTAAGGTCAAGGTCACTGTTGCTAAAAATAGAAATTCAGTTTCCGCTCAATAACTTGAGTTTGCTTTGACCTATTGACCCAAAACTTGGTCTATGAGTAGCTTACATCAAAAGGCAGCTTGGGATTGCTACCTAGGTGTCTGTGATCAAGGTCAAGGTCACTGTTGCTAAAAATAGAAATTCAGTTTCCGCTCAATAACTTAATTTTGCTTTGACCTATTGACCCCAAACTTGGTCTATGAGTAGCTTATATCAAGAGGCAGCTTGGGATTGCTACCCAGGTGTCTGTGATCAAGGTCAAGGTCACTGTTGCTAAAAATAGAAATTCAGTTTCTGCTCAATAACTTTAGTTTGCTTTGACCTATTGACCCCAAACTTGGTGTATGGGTACTTTATATCAAGGGACAGCTTGGCATTGCTACCCAGGTGTCTGTAATTAAGGTCAAGGTCACTGTTGCTAAAAATAGAAATTCAGTTTCTGCTCAATAACTTTAGTTTGCCTTGGTCTATTGATGCTAAACTTGGTATATGGGTAGCTTATATTGAGAGGCAGCTTGGGATTGCTATCCAGGTCTCTGTGGTATAGGTCAAGGTCACTGTTGCTAAAAATAGTAATTAAGTTTCCGATCAATAACTTAAGTTTGCTTAGACCTATTTAAACCAAATTTAGTATTTGGGTAGCTTATATCAAGATGCAGTTTGGCATTGCTACTCAGGTGTCTGTGAACAAGGTCAAGGTCACTTTTGCTTTAAAAAAGAAATTCATTTTTCACGTAATAACTTGAGTTTGCGTTGACCTGTTGACACCAAACTTGCTGTGTGGGTAGCTTATATTAAGATGCAGCTTGGGATTGCTATTATGATATCTGGGAGCAAGGTCAAGGTCACTTGCTTACAATAGAATTTTCAGCTTCTACTCAATACCTTCAGCACACTTTGACCTATTGATACTCAACTTGGCATGTGTGTAGCTTACATGAAAATACAGCCTGGCATTGCTTCTCAGGTATATGATTTATTTTTATTTTGAACTATTGAAACCAACTTTCTGTGTTGGTACCAACATAACAGCACCATTTTTACTTCACTGCCATATTTCTTCCTAATTTCTGTCACATCAATACTCGGTCTTTGAAAACCTGGTTTTCGTCGCATTGCGGCGCTTCTTGTTATTTCTTAAATATCTTTTTAATGATAACCTCAAGATAACTGATTTTTCCTCATACCTGTAGTTTATTCATATGGGAAAGCCGACCGGTCCAGCAGATTTTGGTTGTTTACCTGTACATGGCTCTAGATGCACGGGAAAAGCGATACCCCTGGAAAAGTGGTGCACCGCGGGCATGTACCTTCATGTACACATCCGTTTTATTCAGACTTCGCTTGAGCATGGTAACGTTTATATCGAACCTAGCACTGGTCATGGCAAATCTACGGCAAAGACGGCGTATTGACGATGAGATGAATGGGGGTAGGGATGCTTGAGGCTGGGCGTTCCCAACGGCACGTGGCAGGTGTCCTTGGGGTGTCCTAGAGCACCGTTGCCAGGATGTGGCGACGGTTTCAAACTTACGGGCATGTCACGCATAGGCATGGCGGAGGGCGTCAGAAGTCCACAACTTAGTGTGAGGACCAGTTTATTGTCGTTCAAGCGCGACGTCAGCGCTTTGTTACCGCTACTGCCCTCCAAAATGACTTCCAGCATGCCACTGGTATAAAACTTTCCACTTAAACCATCAGGAACCGTCTTCATACAGCTGGCATGAGGGCTAGAAGGCGCGATTGACGCGAAACCACATCCAGGCACGTCTTCAATGGGCCCGCGAACACGCCAGGTGGACGCTGCATGACTGGACCCCAGTGCTGTTAACTGATGTGTCTAATTTTGTGTGGACTTCACTGATAGGCGAGTGCGGGTATGGAGATCCGCCAATGAGCGTTTGGCAACCGTATGTGTTGCTACCCATGACCGTCATGGCGTGGGCTCGGTCATGGTGTGGGCAAGCTTTAGCATGCAGGGAAGAACGGACCTGCACTTGTTCAAAACGGCACATTGACGGCTGTACGATACGTCAATGAGATCTTAGATGTGTACGTTCGTCCGTAAGCTGGTGCTATAGGCCCTGAGTTCATTTAATGGACGACAACGCCAGGCTTCACAGGGCAAGGGTCACCGACGAGTACCTGGAGGCGGCAGCCATAGAGAAAATGGACATGCCAGCAAGGTCTCCAGACCTCAATCCAATAGATCACGCCTGGGACATGCTGCAGACTGCAATATCTGCTCACCCTGTCCAGCCAATCACGGTCTCTGGGCTACAGTAGGCCCTTCTGGACGAGTGGGCTCGACTCCCACAACAAAGCATCCGGAGACTCATTAGCAGCATGAGAAGGCAGTGTAGAGCAGTAATCCAAGCAAACGGACACAACACGCGCTATTAAAGCAAAATTCAGGCCAAAGACTTGATTTTTCCAAAAAGTTCCATTTCATCTCCTGTCTGTGTTATCCCAAATTCGTGCCCCTCCCACGGCTCAGCCTCTGTCACGCTTCAACGGTTTACAGACTTACTCATTTTTTGGTACCAAACTGTTGTCATATGAACATATTTTCAGAATCACAACAAAAAATGTAAACTTTCAACCTTATGTTGTAAATATACTCATTCTTATCAAATTTTGAGTAGTATAATTTAGCTCCCGCAGAAATCATGTTTTGAAGAAAGCTCTTGACAAAATTACCAAAGTTCTCTGTGAATGTGAAGGACACATACATTCGGTCAAGAGACAAACAGCGAAAACTTAAGAACAAGTATTACGCAGACAATAAACGGAACGCTAAACCTTGTGAAATTCAACCTGGTGATCGTGTTCTCGTTAAAAGGACGAATACGAGCAAATAAGCTTCATGCTTCGACCCGGTTCCAGCAACTGTTGTCAGACGAAAGGGATTTATGATCACAGCCGAGCACAAAGGAAAGTTGATCACCCGGGACGCCTCGTATTTCCAGCTCGTCGTCGGAAACGACAAACATGAATCGTAAACACCACCACGCCGGCGGAGTAATCACGAACCACATTGTCCATTTTGACATCGGCAACGACCTGCAAGACTAAACGGTTACATGTAAAACAAATAATATCCGCAAATCATTTGGATTTTAACACAGTGCTTCAGTGAAAGTGTTTTCAACAGGTCATAATAACACCTGTTTTAAATAGATGTGTTAAATTAAACAATTACGATTTTGATTTCGAGCGCTTGACATACATTTCGAAGTGAGAAAATTAAAATTCATAACAACCAGCGGAAGACTTTCAATAGTAAAAGGGTAACATTAAATTTCTCACGAATCCATAAACATAAATCTTTTGTCGTTTATATTTGTTTAACCTCGCGATACGTTCTAGCGAGAGAGACATAAATTAATATCAGTGCCATTAGTGCTCATTACAGGCAAGACTTTATCAAATTAGTGCTCACACTTTGCTTTGGTTTCAATTAAGTGTTTGTTCATTTATTTTGACATGTGACTTTTAATTTCAGGCAGGAGTTGAAAGGCAAATAAAACCATTCATCAGTCACTTGATATGATAAATGAAACTTGTTAAATAAATAAAATGTGCTTCCTGATTTAAAAAAATGACCACAGTTCCAGATGTTATAAAACTTCTCCGAACAATTTTTATTATGAATAATGATTTTTGCTATTTAATAAATATGATGCATTTTCAGTCTAAACAAAAGGAGGAATGTAGTAGCGCACCAGTGGTCAGTGAGGTCTGATAAGCCCCGCCTACTCATTATGAATTCCCACTTTTGTTTGATGAAGTTAGTTTACATTCGGTATCCAGAGAAACATGCTGTTATAGTGTAGAAATAAAAGTATAGAAACGATCCTTCGGGTCTGTGTTAATTAAACCATTCCTTTATGGGTCTGTGACAATACAAATATTATTCATATCGGTAAACTCAAACATTACAAAGCCGAACACTCTAACAAAGTTCGGTGAGTTTTTGGCCAGGTGACTTAATTTTATTATGAAATATTTTCTCAGTATTTCTAAAATTTTATTCATTGGACATGGTATCTGGCAGTAGCCGGTTTCCTTCACAAAGACTTACAGAATACAGGCCTTCGTTAACAAGAAATCCCTTTAAAGTTTAAACAAAGAAATCGTCACATGTTTATAATGTTCTATTTATTCACAAACGAGAGATGTAAGTAATTTCTTACAAAATGTAGTCCTTCGTTTACAAGAAATCCCTATAAGGTCTCAGTAAAGAAATCACCAACGTTAATTAAGGTTTTCATTTTAAGTTTGCACTGATTTTTTTTAGATGTCGTAATAATTACGTTTGATTATCTACATAATTCAGCCTGTGAGGACAATAAGCTTGATATTTAAGTGAAAACATTTGATCTCTCTCTCTCTCTCTCTCTCTCTCTCTCTACTATAGAACAAGCTTTCATTTGTTCAGGAACTTAAATATGGTGATTTGTTCTAATCTAATTTGCAGCTGACACCATTATTTTGATCATTATCGATATTGTTTTTTATAATAAAGCCTCTTAATTAATTTTATACTAATTCAATGTCCTTACGAACAGCAAGATGGAATTCTTCTTCAAATACACAACCCAGAGCGGGTTTCAAACTCCGATCTCCCGCGTGACAAGCCAAGACTCTAACTACTGAGCCAAAGAATCGATTCCCAGACGCAGCTGTCAGAGGTTGTATTTATGCAATAATAGGAACGTGTGCATTAGACCGTAACAACGTAAAGCAGTGTACAACATTTTTTGTTAAATAATTGTGTTAGGTAAATCAAGACATTACCATACTTAATGATAGCAAGAGTTGTTTCTCTTACATGTCATGTCGATCGATATATCTACATACGTGCGCTGTCAATGTAAACAAGTTTTAGATTTGTTGTATATGAGAAAAATGGCTGACTATTGTAAGATATTTACATCATGTTCGACAGTTTTGAAGTGCTGTGGAATTCTTTTGGGTTTGGTCTTTATCATACACTGTATTGGTATCGGGACCGACTACTGGGTGACGACGGATACATATGGAAGCCAGTACATGTACCATAGTGGTTTATGGAAACACTGTTTATGTACTTACAGCTCTAGAGACACCTGTGTTTGTTTATCGTTTCCTGGAGAGCTTCCGGGTATGTTCAATCTATTCGATATCACTTGTATTGGTAAAAGCAAATAACAAGTTGGTCAGATAAAGAAACACAAATAAACAGACTTTCAATATTTGTTTAATTAATAATACCGGAGCTAAAAAACCCTCTAATTTTTATGACATTTGATATGCCGATAACATCTGTAAAACAATGAACGGCTGAAACACCAATACTCTGCAATTAATGACTTGTAATTGAATTGAATTACATTTTCAGGATGGTTCAAGGGAGTACAGACGCTTGAAATTATCGGTTTGGTCTTAATCGTCATAGTGGGTTTTATGGTATTCATGCAGTTATTCTTTACCCAAAGCATTGGCATAAAAATATGGGGCATACTTCTTATTTTATTGTCTGGTACGTATTTTAAAATTATGACATTTATGAAGTCTCAATTCTTAAAAGTTTGTTCTATTACTTTCAAGTTGTGCTACTAGTCTTACAGTGTAGGTTTTCTTTCCGCTTTCAGGATATAGATATGTACATCTGAATGGCAATATCTTTCACGACGTTCAGGGCTGATTATAAACGAGCCCGAGCAGATCGTAAATGAGATTACTGGTCTTATAGACGTTTTTTGGTGAAATTAACAGACATATTAAAGCTGTAAATCAACTTTGTTTGTCAAAGTGCGGCAGTGTGGTTTTGCACATGCTACTTTTTCTTTCCAGGTACTTGCATACTGGCAGGTGTTATACTGTATGGGGCCAAGATGGTCCACCATCTCAACTTCTCGTTTGGTCTCTGCACCGCCGCCGGTATTTTGAGTTGGCTGTGTGGTTTTCTTCTATTCCAAGACAGAAATATCGCACGCAGAGTTCAACAGTCGTCAGCAGGACAGCCCTATAATGTACAATACGCTAATCAAGGACGTGTTATCCTGCCACCCCAAACAACAACCGTTGTTTCTTTCACAAATCCACCCGGATATCCGCCGCCTTATGCAAATGCCCAGAATGGTCCCCCACCGTCTTACACTAACGTCCAGCAACAAGATCAACAAATGCAATCGTATAATGTCAAGCAATCTTATCCAGCTGCTACATGAAATTGATATCTTTTGATACAGTCTACAAGAATTATTATCTGTGTAAAACACAGATGTATATGATTAAGACTCTTTACAGATATTTAAGTATTCTTTTCTAACGCTGGGAACTTGCTAAGATTACTTTTAAAAGCTGCATTAGTACAAAAAAATACAGAAGTTGATAATCTACAAGTTTCAGGAATTGTGCCTATTTTGGCAACAGCGACTCATGTTTATGATTAAATCTCAACGTCCTCCTGTGTAAAATATCTCGTGATTTTATTTTTATTCCATTTCAGATATCGTGTCACTATCATTGCTTTTAAAACAATCAAAGAAACACGTTGTTTTATGAAAATGTACGAAACTTTTGTTAATTTATTAGTTTTATGAAATAAGTGCCTACACTGACTAAGTGTATGTTGAAATGTGGCCCCACGGAATTTAAGTACCAATCACAACAAATGACTTAAAGTTCAGCGTATAATATGCCTTGAAAAGGCAAATTAATTAATGAAAAAATGTGAATTTTTTAAACGATTTTTATTATTCATTAAAAATGATTGCTATTAAATTTGTTAAAGTTTTATATTAAATGATAAAAAACAGCTATATTGGAATCTTGATTATTCTTTATTAGGTTTGAAATTAAGAGTTGCAAGTACAATAGCATGGTTGATGATTTAATCAAAGTAATATACACATCTACGCAGTTAGTCAGAAAATCGAATAGCTAGTCTTAAGAACCTCAGAGCTAATACTGGATACCACGGGGGACGAACTTGTCTACTCCAGCAAACTGCATCGAAAACAAACGAATTAGATCATTGAGCCAAATAATTGATTCCATTACGCCGTTGTTAAACACAAAACAGCAACAACCACATAGCTCTAGACCACTTAGCCAAAGAATTTATTCTCTGACAGACTTTCTATATTTTTAGTTAATTTATCGTCGGTTTCCCATATGACCGACGGTTGTGGAAGATAGTACTCTATTAAAAAAAAAAAGAAAAAAAGAAAAAAAAGAAAAAAAACCCTGCCCATTTCAGAGACACACTTGTTTCTTTTAAGTGCTTAGTGTACAGCGTCGTTAGACTGGTCTCGTCCTAAAGACAGTAAGCGGAGAAGCGTGGAATCGAATTCGCGATCCCTGGATTAAGAGTCAAACGCTGTATTACAGTACCACTGATCCGCCCTTATCTATTTATTTGACCGACATCCCCAAACTTGAATGTCGAGGGGGATAATGCAAGATACATAGAACATTCCATTGAAGAGACACCCCTGGTTCTTATCGATAGTTAGTATTTTGCACTGATACATGGGGCTTCGGTTAAATGTCCCATTCAAAAGACAATTAGTAATGTTAGGGGAGGAGCATAGGATCGAACTCGCGACCCCTTGATAAAATCAGTCCAGTGCGTTACCACTGGACTTCTGATCGGCCTTCGCAGTTGTCAGATGTTGAATTTATACAAACCCAGATTTCTGTGAACTAGACCGTAACAGTCTACTACTTTCTGTATAATTATATATTATTTTTCTGAAATCCACGCTTCTCCTGTTTCAAATATATCATATAAGTGAACACGAAATATTTTCCAAAAACATTTAGTAATTTGAATAACACACAGTCTCGGATGACTGTTAGAATGAAATTTATTTGCCACATTAAATGGTCCTGTTTAGTCAAAAATTACTGGATTGTGCGCATGACCGTGCACATTTTCTTTACTCTAAAAACGGCAATATCTGCACTGAATTCAGTAAAGAGTTCACTAACCTGTGTAAAACATAATGTTCTTGGTCCAGTAAATGTTTCAGATCAGTTACATAAACAATTGGTATGCGCATGAAAGTGTGCTGCTAGTAAAGAAATTACCAATTTTTCTTATTAACGGATTGAATCAAATTTTACCAGTCAGAACCCAGCCGATTCCAGCAATATTCTGAAAAGGAAAAAAGACACCTCCATTTTGATTACTTGATGAAAAATCAGAAGTACCTTGATAAATATCCAGGATTGCATATTACAAAATGAATGAAAGTTAAAGCATCTAACTCTAAGACTCTAATGAATTATGACAATCTTTTAAACAGCGCTTACGTATGGCTGGGGAAAAACATAAAAATACCGGATTGTGTCAGTGGCTCTTTACGGGATTCGAACCTGCTATGTTTTGTTCCCACAACAAATTTCGAGACCAATTCGAGACGAAGTAACCACTCGACTATGCCGGTACAAATCAGCATTAGGTTAAAATTTATTTATATGAAAAATATTAAGTATTGGTAACAAATAGAACGGCTAAAGATAGCACACATTAACTTTATGTGTGAAGCCGGATAATACATACAGACATATTTACTGTAACGATAAAGTTTTCGCCCCGTTTATAATTTTCTGTTGTTTGCTGCTTAACCAGCATATTATGCTGGTTACATATGAACTGTTTTGCTTGGTTAAAACTAATTATGTTTGGTAGTCAGTGTTATTTATTGCTGAACTCAAGGAAGGCATGCGCAGACAAAGTCTTGGAGAATGGTTTATAAACAGATGAGCTTCAAATCTTAAGATTTGCCTGCAACTATCCCGAACACTGTGGAGAGGTCTGATGTTCTCTTCTATATCCTTTGCATTGAACAGCATATCATCTTTACTGAATATTATGACTTTTGCACTGAAAAGCATATCATCTTAATTGCATATAATGATCTTTGCACCGAACACCATATCACCTTAACTGAACATAAGGACTAAAGCACCGAACAGCATATCACCTTAACTGAACATAAGGTCTAAAGCACCGAACAGCATATCACCTTAACTGAACATAAGGACTAAAGCACCGAACAGCATATCACCTTAACTGAACATAAGGACTAAAGCACCGAACAGCATATCACCTTAACTGAACATAAGGTCTAAAGCATCGAACAGCATATCACCTTAACTGAACATAGGACTAAAGCACCGAACAGCATATCACCTTAACTGAACATAAGGTCTAAAGCATCGAACAGCATATCACCTTAACTGAACATAAGGACTAAAGCACCGAACAGCATATCACCTTAACTGAACATAAGGTCTAAAGCATCAAACAGCATATCACCTTAACTGAACATAAGGACTAAAGCTCCCAACAGCATGACACCTTAACTGAACATAAGGACAAAAGCTCCCAACAGCATATCACCTTAACTGAACATAAGGACTAAAGCACCGAACAGCATATCACCTTAACTGAACATAAGGACGAAAGCTCCCAACAGCATATCACCTTAACTGAACATAAGGACTAAAGCACCGAACAGCATATCACCTTAACTGAACATAAGGACTAAAGCACCCAACAGCATGTCATTGTAAGTGAAAATAATGAAAGCATCTCACAATAATACAGTGCTTCTGCTACAAACTAGTTATAGCACTCAGCAGTTTATTTTCATGGCTGAACATAATACAGCACCAAAAACATATTATGATAAGTGTAAACCATAAATGTAAAATTCCACAACATATCGTTTTAACTAAATATAATTTTGTAAGCAGTTGCCTGTTTATTTAAAGGACTGAACATGAGGGCTGAACAAAGCACCAATCAACTCTTTATCTGGACTGGAGAAATTATTACCAGCACCCAGCATTACATTTAAATAACTGGACAGCATAGCATTTCAGTATATAGAAAATAAGTACAGGATCACTGATCATAAGTTTTTGTACCTGAGCATCAAAAGTAATAAACCGTAATAGGTTTGAGATAAACTAACGTCATATTCATTTAACCCAACATCATGTCTACTTAACATAACATAATAAACCAGCTCATCATAATCATCTGATAAGAGTATAAAACGTGCTTGCAACTGGTTAGCATGAATAAATAGCCACACAAAAGATGTTTTTGACAGATCATAATTATGGCGTGTAAAGCGTTGCAAAATTTTGATTGTTGTCATTTCCATTTGATTATACTTTCATTTGTATTTTATATTCTTACATTTATATTGCATAATCATCATTTGTATTGTATAATTCTTTATTTTTGTTGTATCCTGTGAATCTATGTTCTATTTCTGTTATTTGTATTTATTGTCTGCTATTTATATTGTAAACGGTTCCATTTATATTGTCAGGTCATTGCGGACCGCCAAAATTTAATCCGGGGTTAGAAAAGACCTATGGGGTGATGTAAGGGATAGAATGTGTACTCACATCAGTGCAAATATTGTTCAGAGGTTACGAAAAGTTTTTATTATTTTCTTTATAAAAAATGCAGTTGTCGTTCCTTAATTATTGTTCTTCGCAGCGCGCCTTATTCAATTAATAAGCCGCCATCTTTGACGAAGTCGTGAAGCAAATTGGTAAGAGTTATATTATAGCTATACCTGTACAAGCTTATTTTGAAAAAAAAATATGGTTTGCTAGAAACATGCACATGATATTTATGAACAAACAAAGTAGTTTCGTGAATGAAACGATTATTCTTACATTAATACTTGAATGCTTTGGAATTGCCACAATTGTTTACATATCATGGAGAGATGTGTTCTCGATAGTTTAAGATATTATGTCTTTGTTTTCAAAAAAATAATAATATCTCCTCTAGTCTTTCTTGCTGATAATATATCAAACAGCATTTTTTTCCAGTAAATCTGTCGTAGGAAATTCAAATGTTTTTCGGGCTGTATCTATTTTGATCCAATGACCTACTTCCGTTTTCAACATTTTTAGAAACTGAAATTTCAGTGACAGTTTTAATAATCACACAAAGACATGTGTTCTCTATAGTTAAACAAATAATTCTTAAACAAACTACAAAAAGGAGGAAAATCTGTAAGATGTATGCATTTCTTGAGTTTTTAATACGCATTTCGTAATAGTTGCACACCAAAATGTGTAAACAAAAGTCGGCCATATTGGATTATTACTGTAAAGCATTTGTTTGTCACATTTCATAATCGTATAAGGTATGTGCTTTTACTGAATAACATACACAGAAATGAGAATTATTATCACCTGTAAAATTAAGTGCATATGGGCATTTTACTCTTTTTTGGTCATTTACTTTTTTTGGTCAAATGAGCAAGTCTAAAGCTTAGCTGTATTCACTAGTAACTAAGTGACACATTTACATGTATTTGTAGTCATTGTCGTCCATAACAAGTGTTAAAGCTGCTTAAGCGTTTCACCATCAATCCATTTTAAATCTTTATAATCTGTTGAGAGGAAAAGGATCCCAGTAAGTCATAGCTTTCTTAGCTGCTCTTGTATTTCATTCTAATGTTAAACTTTTATTTACATTTGCAGTGATGAAATCAGTATTGATGCAGATGACACACACTTATTTCAACAAGAGTTATACACTTGCTAGTGAAGGTGACCATTCCTAAATATGGCAGGGTTACTGTTTACCCATACTGCAAGAAAGAAGGTACATGAGTTGTTCTAAGCTTTTTTACCTTTATTTTAAGGAAGCATCAAATGGGGGACATTGTGATGTGTTCTATCACTTGTTACTGTATATACTTAACTTTGTTTTCCACAGCAAAATGCACAATAAAGAAGGTACCTGTAGTGTCAACCTTGATCTTGCTGAAATATCTAATACAGGCATGTGTCAAGTCAAACATAAACATAAACAATGTCATTTCATGTTAACATATAGATGAACTGGTTGTAACATAGCTAACTTAGATAGTTATTTAACAACATAAATTTGATAATTTTTTCCACTGTAACTTAATAACTGGACTACATAATAACACAGACATAAGGACCAAATCTTTTTGCAACTGTTACTTATTTTTCAGTACAGTAAACAGATATTAGAAAGTAAATATAAAAATGTAAACCTTCTTAAAATATTTTTCCTTTTCAGTTTTATTATTGTATGTCCATTTTACAAAACAAAAATAAGGGGGGATTCTTAGAAATATTCATACATGTGTACACAGCTAGAAAGAGTTAAAACTAAAAAGTTGGAAAGAGGTGGCAGAGATAATAGGAAACATCATTTTCAGATAGTACACATGAACATTTCAAATGTGTTGGTTACATAATTGCCTGCAAATGTTACAGTTAATTATAATAGATAAAAGTCTAATGCTAATATTATATTCTTTAATGACTAAGGATTGCAAACAGATAATTAGGTGAACTCTTAGTTGTCTAATTGAGTTAGTGCTATTTATAGAAATAATTGTTCTATGTCCATTATTTCTTTTTAGGGTGCAGGTCTAAGGGTTTTGTGGATGGCAAATGTCAACTGTTTCGGAACAAGGAAGGCACCTCAACTTGCCGCAAAGAAGTTATGTTCCAGTGTACTAATGGACATTTGGAAAAAGGAGTTGAAAACAGTTGCCTGCAAATGTACAAGGCTTTAGAAATTTGATGAAGATGAAATCATAATGTTACTAGTGTCTTAGTTACCTATAACATTTTCTGCTCATGTTACTTCAGACAGCAAGATCAAAAATGTCACACAATAGTAGATTTTATTGCTTTGTAAATCTATTAGTTAATTGCTGATAGGTTAAAATCAACATGGTTCTGTTGTTCATTTGCCCTGTCCTTCTGAGGACCTTGAGAGCAACTCATTTAATGGTACAAACCTACCCCAGGTTAGCAATGATCCTGTTATCTAGTAAATTGTTCCCTTAATTAGGCAAAATATTTGGAGAGGTGATATAATTTCTATAAAAACTGTAATTTTTCTTCCTTTTATATCCTCAAGGCTCACCTGACATTAGGTATTTTGGCCATTTGCTAAAATTATATTAATTTGGCTACAAAAATCATAATTTGGCTACAGGATATCTTGACTTTTTTTTTACTATCTTAATAAGATTTCACATGAAATCAGAAAATCAAACAACTTTAGCTTACAGAAATTTTCAACCAGGGTAGACTCTGTATCCTAATATACATTTTTGAGATAGTAATTTTATGCTTGGTAACACTAAGGTATAGTGTAGCTGTCTATGTATATTTGGTAATTTCACATTAAAATTAAGATGATCTCAAACTGTTGTCACATTAGATTGCTTCAAACTGCTTCATGGTACTCTTCTTTACATCATTTTTGTATTGCAAATCCTATGTACAATAAATTCAACATTCAGAATATCTAAAATTAGACTCTAATCATCTCATATTTCACACATATAAAGCGATGTTTGTTCGATCGTTGCTTTTTCATGAAACTCCAAGTGTTTCAAATGCTTAGTAGTTGTTTAAATATTTGTTGTTTTTAAAATATTTCTGTATGTGATCTTTGTTCAAATATCTTTTCATTTTTGAATAAATACAATGCTTTTAGTTTGTGTTTCTTCTTCTATATTATGAACACCTTGGTGATCTGCTCATATTCCCTGCCCAATATAGACTCCGATTTCTTAGTGAATTCCCTATCAAAGTGGATCTAACATGTTGTTCTGCTGTAGTGACTTTCCGTCTGTCATTCTCAGTATTACTATACTACCACCTAACCACGTTGACGGTCCATTACTTCTAGAAGTGTGTACACATAGTACAAATTAAGTTAACTAACTACTGATATACCTGCCTCAAGTCAAAATGGCTAATTCAAAATATTTTCGTGCAGCTCTGTTCGTCGGTCCGCTGTGATATTTTTGTATCACTGTTTTTCTTGTTTGTTTTCTAAAACAGTTACGTGTGAATTCAATACGCGACAAAACCAATTTATGTTCTGTAATTGTATGATGGGATTTGTTTTGACTCTCTGCATGGGCGCAGCCATATTGCTCTTTCTCTACCAATGAGATCCGTACAGTATACCATACTATAACAAAAAAGTAGCCGAAAAGACCTGGGCCGGAACGTCTAGGAGGTGAAAATACCAAGGCCGAAACGTCGAGGAGGTGAAACGTCCAGATACCATACAAATAAGATATATACAATTCAAATGGATATTATAAAATACAAAATTGAAATTATAGAACACAAACAAAAAAATTCAAATACAAATACAAATCATACAATATAAATTGGAAAATCTTGAACAAATGAAACGATATAGAATTTAAATTGATATTATACAATACAAATTGAAATTATAGAATAGAAATAAAGAAACTGTCAAATACAAATACAAATTATACAATAGTAAAAGGATAATATAGAACACAAATGAAGCGATATAGAATTCAAATTGATATCATACAATACAAATTGAAATTATAGAATATAAATAAAGAAATTATCAAACACAAATACAAATTATACACCATAAATAGGAAAATATTGAACATAAATGAAACGATATAGAATATAAATTGATAAAGTATACAATACAAATATCAAAATCGAATATTGCAACGCATTACACGCCATACATAACGATAGTCTGTCTCATTGTAAAGACAGTGAACAGCACACTTCAGTGTTTTTGTACATCGGAAATTTCAGGCGTTCCATACAAGACAGACGTGTTGGTATTTGTTAAATTTCGAGCAGTAGGCTATATTTAGCTTTTACCTGTATAAATCACTAAAGCATGAATTGCAATTCGAATCTATCTATAAAGCTGTAAATATAGATTCATGTTAAAAGTCGATATTATCAGCCTTGGTGCAATAATAACGAATAACAGCATGAACACATGACAAAGGCTGAGCACATGACAAAAATCCTTTGGTAGCTTTTTCTCATTAAATTAAGTGCAATAACTCTGCTCTACCTAGGCAGAGGGAGACGAAAACCCCAGGTGAGCAACCTCATTTACTCTTAAGCCTAATCTTGAAGGCTAAGTGCTAGACACGTTTTTTTTTACTTTTTGATAGCTGTTTTGACTAGGGGCCATAATTCTGCTTTACGTGGATGGAGGGAGACGAAAAACCACAGATGCACGATTTCACTTGCTGGTCTATACCCCGTCGATTCATGACCCAAAGTGTAAAAGCCTTGGCTTAGCGCGTGACTTTCGGACAGACGGACGGAAAAGATCAAATCTTATATCCACCCAAATGGGAGCACAAAAATGAAGTAACAAGTTTAAAATACACTTTTGGGCTTGTAAATTTATTGCTTCCATTCGCTTTTTCATCGAAAAGCCAACTGCGTGTTTTGAATAAAGGGTTTAGATAAGGCGTGTACTAAATAATAATAAATTATGTTTTCTCGTTTTACCGGTACTCGTGTGCAAGATAACAATGAAAATGTTTGGTATCCGATGTTATAAACTTAGGCAAATACTGTCCAAAAGTAATTAATAGCTACGGCAACCGCGTTATGCAATTGAGTGAAGTTAAAGGTATTAAATTTATTTGATAATAAATGGATAAAAAGCCTTAACATCAAAAGATCCTGTTTCACTTACACATATTTAAATAAGTAATAAAACAGCATTAACCTATATGTTACAACTATAGTTTTTACAGGTTGTCCCAAAATCTTAACGAATAAGATCGAATCGTCCTGGCACAAGTGGTTACTAAAAGAAAAAAGCCACCGTGTCCATACGTTACTGGTGGAGGTGGTGCAAGTAACGCTGGTGTGCGGTATATAACGCCGGTTTTGTGGAGGAATTGGGACACACAGGTAAGAAAATTAAAACTTTTATGCGGTAGTTTGTTAAGCTTGGCATCGAGACTATGCGCAAGATGATCTCATGTTATTTACGAAATCTCGTCTTGGTCTGCTTTCTCCCAGATATTTTCCGTTTTCTGTATCATTCGTGAAAAAGACGATCATTTATGAGAATGCGCTGAAACAGGGCATTGAAAAGTGTCGAAAATACAGTGATAGCGACCCCACGAGGAAAGTCCAGCTTACCTTAACTAGAAAATTCCAACTGGCACTAATTTCCAACCCAGTTAACTTCATTTAACATGTAAAACTATCGGGAAAGATGTTTTCAGGAGAAAACACATGGTAACGCTGGTGCAGGTGGTGCACTGCCTGACCATGCCTGTAACGCTGGTGGCATGGTGGTTTACTAAAATCGCCTTTCTTTACAGTTTTCGATATTGAATAATCAAATTATAGGCCTGCCTGTCAGCTATTGTTAAAACGAAAACTGTTTTACACACTCTGAGTGGACCACCGTCTTTTCTGATGCAGAATGGAGCTCAAAGTTGCCGTTTAGAGTTTGCTATATATTATCGTCTGTGTCTGCTTTCTCCAAGATCTTTGCAGTTAAAAATTGATAGTAGTCTTTCGAGTGGCATCACTTTTTCATTGCAAAAATGTAAAATATTGTTAAACAGTTTAAGAAGACTACAGTCAAAACTCTCCAGAAAAAGGAAAATAAGGAAACTACCAAGCAGGGAAACCTTGTTAGCTCGACTATACGAAGTATTTGGAGAGCTATCCTACTACCCCGGCGTCGGCGTCCAGATTTCTGATTAAAGTTTTGTGCAGTAAAATATGTTTTACTATTACTTCTTTAGTTCTTTAGGGATTTACTTTCAAACTCCAAATATATGTTTCTTTATCATCGCTTACATCACATGTGGTTAGGTTCATAACTCTAGCACACAAATTTCCACAATGATTTCCCCTTTAAAATTAGAATTTTCCTTAAATGCTGTAATATTTTACTATAACTTCTTTATTTCTTGATGGATTTTCAATGATGAAATAATAAATATTATATGATATTTCATAAACCATGCAGAAAATTCTTGTCTATTTATCTATAGATCTTGAATTGAATTTTAATAGTTATCTCTTTCTTAACTATCTAGTACTTAAACAGTCGAGCATGCTGTCTCCACTGACAGCTCTTGTTTTAATATAGTACTAGTAGTATTTATATACATTCACATTAAATTGGCTTTGTTCATTGAAAATCAAGTTAGTAGGTGATATGTAACGATGTAATTTAACTAAGCTATTTTTTGATAATACAAAATAAATGAACGCAGTCGAGACAGTACAGTTATAATTAATCAAACAATTTAACATCTGGTCGACATATGAAATTGAATTCATCGAAGGAAAAAAGAAAGATATTAGGAATATATAAGAAATTTTATATGGCAATAGACATTTTGCTACTGAAATACCCTCGGGTAAAAACTGCCCCCAACTGGTGGCAGGGGAGGGGGTCATTTGATTTTACACAAGGACTTATAATTACAAGGAAAACTTTAAAAAATCTGCTGCTCTGAAACACCAAACGACTAGATCTTCAACTGTTCATTGTTATGTCCCCCCTAACCAACCCCGCCCTTCTGGTGGAGATATATTGTTTTTGCCCTGTCCATGGGTGTCTGTTTGTCTGTCACACATTGTTTCCTTTCAATAACTTGAGTAACAGTTGACCCAATGCCTTCAAACTTCACAGGGTTATTGCCCTTATTGAGTAGAAAAAAACGCTTTGTTTTTTTGGGTCAGTAGGTTAAAGGTCATGGTCAGAGAGACCTCTAGAGTGAAAACAGTTTCAACTCAATAACAGGAGTACCATTTCACCCAGAGCCTTCAATCTTCATAGGATGATTGCTTTTACTAAATAGAGAACTATATTGTTTTTGGGGTTAGTAGGTCAAAGATCAAGGTCACAGGGACCTGTAAATTGAAAAGTATTTCTGCAGAGTAACTGTAGTACCATTACACCTAGAGCTTTCACACTTTATAGGATAATTGTATAGAAGAACCCTATTGTTTTTGGGGTCTGTAGATTAAAGGTCAAGTTCACTGGGACCTGAAGAATGAAACTATTTCTGCTAAAAATTTGAGTACCATTACACCCATAGTCTTCAAAATTATTGCAAAATTATTCAAATTTGCGAACAACGAACACCCATAATAACCAGTAATGATACTTGTAACATGAGCAATGAGGCCCAGGTGAGCGATTTAGGACCATCATGGCCCTCTTGGTTTTTGGAGGAATACTTTTGTTATGTTTGCACAGACTTTTATAAATGATAAAATATCTGTAGCTTGAGGTGTATCTGGCTCTTAAAGATTTGAAAATCAGTCTGACAATATGTTATCACTACAACGGTAATTATTTGATAAATTCAGCATTTCCACTTAAGACAATTACGGAGCAGATTCATTTCTAAGTTAGTGAAAAAGAAAACAAAATTGTTATTGAGTATATTAGATTTGAGTAAGATTTGATTTTCAACAGTTTTCTGAAACTCAGGCCAGATCACATTTTCAAGAGCGCTGAATGTGGACCTTTGGGTGTCAGCGAGCAAAATGTTAACGGGCGAAGAGACAGACGGACACTAGAAAAAAGTTTACCTCTATATCTCACTGACAAAGCATGACAAAGAGCCAGAATCATGATCGAAAGTCAATATACTGATCAGAAAGTTTGTTTTGCGTTGAGGATCAAAATGCCTGATTTCAAAATTTGTCAACTGTATCATATCTGAAAACATACTTCATAAAATATGTAATTACGTTGAGTGACATAAATAAATGGTGTGCAGCGTTAGTTATGTAGTAAAAGCCATAAGCAACATTTAAAATGGAATTATTTTTCCAAAATATCGGAAAATTTTCTACATGACAGCCAGTTAAAGACCTTCATATATCAATCAAATGATTATAGGCCAGATCAGGATCATTTGGAGGAAATTTCCGAGATTAGAAAAAAAAACTTGAGCATGTTTTCAGATCGACGTACAATAAACTTGTGTTAACTCAAAGCAAAAAGAAATTAGTTTTAGTACACGCTTGTCCATGTATGTCTAAAGGTTTAACACCTGAAAATACGTCTAAATCGATAAATTGTTGAATGCAAAACCCAACTATGCTACATCCAAATCCTGATCTATATCGCACTAAGATAGCCATGATCTTGCCAAAGTGATGCCACTCGAAATACTACTATCAATTTTTAACTGCAAAGATCTTGGAGAAAGCAGACACAGACGATAATATAAAGCAAACTCTAAACAGCAACTTTGAGCTCCATTCTGCATCAGAAAAGACGGTGGTCCACTCAGAGTGTGTAAAACAATTTTCGTTTTAATAATATCTGACAGGCAGGCTTATAATTTGATTATTCAATATCGAAAACTGTAAAGAAAGGCGATTTTAGTAAACCACCCTGCCACCAGCGTTACAGGCATGGTCAGGCAGTGCACCACCTACACCAGCGTTACCATATGTTTTCTGCTGAAAACATCTTTCCCGATAGTTTTACATTTCAAATGAAGTAAACTGGGTTGGAAATTAGTGCCAGTTGGAATTTTCTAGTTAAGGTAAGCTGGACTTTCCTCGTGTGGTCGCTATCACTGTATTTTCGACACTTTTCAATGCCCTGTTTCAGCGCATTCTCATAAATGATCGTCTTTTTCACGAATGATACAGAAAACGGAAAATATCTGGGAGAAAGCAGACCAAGACAAGATTTCGTAAATAATATGAGATCATCTTGCGCATAGTCTCGATGCCAAACTTAACAAACTACCGCATAAAAGTTTTAATTTTTCTTACCTGTGTGTCCCAATTCCTCCACAAAACCGGCGTTATATACCGCACACCAGCGTTACTTGCACCACCTCCACCGGTAACGTATGGACACGGTGATATCGGCCGGAATCATACTAGCCGATATTTACCGATCCTTTATTCGTCATATGTAGCGCCACCCTACGCTGTAATTACCTGAATGAAAGGGAGATTACTGGACGATTACTAACTTGAGAATCCACCCACTAAATGCAAATAAGCTACGGCCATGATGGTAATCAAGAGACCTTAGGCAAGTCATAATTTGTAACAAACAAGGCTAAGTTAAAGACCAAAGAGGAGAGAAAAGAAAGTATGCACAGGACGTTTCAACGAACTAGTGGTAACGCGCTAGACCTGTAACCTAGGGTTCGTGAGTTCTATCCCCAACTCCTCCACTAACATTATTAATTGTTTTTCGGATGAGAAGTTAAGCCGAGGTCCCATGTATCATTACTGAACAGTATTGAAATGCACTCAGTGTGAAGTAGGAGCTTGAAATTCGAAACTAATAAAAGCAGGTTATGTCACTGGTTTCGGCTGTAGAAGTTCTGTAGGACGCCGTATGAGCTGGATAATGAAAAAAGTGTAGCGTTGACGGGTATCTAGCACTAGCTTATTAAGGTGTGCCATAGCAGACAAATAGTAAGCATGTAGTGTCATGACTCGATGGTGTGCCTTGAATATCAGGCGTCTTGTCTGTTTCATAGAATTTGCCTCGGCCACGGGTCAAAAAGTGGGGCTTGGGAGCAGTTTCTTTCTTGTAGCTTATTTTTAAAGAGAAGTGCTTCGTCTGGAAATTATCTTTGTTGTAGATTGTCTTCAACTGTACTTCTCTTTTCAGGTTGTTGTATTGGGATTGTCAGTGAGGTGATAACAGTTTGAGTTGCCGTCAGTCACTGAATTTCAGTGTGAGACTTGTATCTGCCACTAAAGAAATATCTCCTACAACCTAAACTCTGCAGGGGGCGTCGGTCATATGGGCAACCCGTACCGACGGTATATAAACTCAAACAGAAAGCAGAATATGCGCGGTCTCAAAACGTTGTACGATTGTCTGACAGCACTTGGACTAAATCGAACGGATTAAAATCCACCTTCTTATTTGTTTTTTTTTCTTACACGTAAAGTGACGGGATACAATTAATGTATGTGTATTGATGTGCTTGTGCGCTTTTATTCAAGCACTAGAAGTACAAATAATATCATCTATTGCATGGTAATTGATAAAACTGCACGTTGTATTTAACGTTGTATTGCACTGAAACACTTTGTAATACTTAAAACTGTCGTTATGAAAAGAAAAGAAAAAAAATAAGAGGAGCTCTTCTAAACTTTTAAATTACGGAACACACGTATGTATTGTTGTACACCTGGCAGATTAAAGAACATGAAAGAGGTTTTAAGCTTATCTGAGGATCAAAAGCAGTGTTTACCTTTGCTCGACTTGCTTGTTTGTTATCTTTTGCAGTATGTCGTTCTTATTTACTAATAAAATGTTAACTTCTTTACTATCAGAACATATTCCCATTTGGGACGTAACAATTTTTATACTTTTTATGTCATAATTATCTGTTCTTTTGAATATTGATACATTTAACTTAGGGATGAGATGAGATGATATGAGTCGAGGCGAGGCGAGGTGAGGTGAGGGGAGGTTAGGGGAGGCGAGGGGAGTTGAGGCGAGGGGAGATAAGACACGATATGATAAAATAAGATAGTTGACTGTTGTGACTTAAAGACTTACAGAATTAAGAATCAGTCTGATAACTGGCCAGAATAAAAAAGCAGACAAAATGGCTGTGATAGCAGACAAACAGTAAGCTCCCACCTCCAGATATGGCGTAATTTTCAAAACTAAGAAAAATCATACGATTTGGCTTCGCTTTAAATTACCAGTTAAAGTTCATAAGCATATACTCAAAATTCCATACTTTTAGCGCGAGTTCTAGTCAAAAGTCTGAATCCATTATGCGAGTACAAGTCTGAATCCAATATGCAGTCACCGAATGGGTTACTATAAGGAGCAAAATTTTATTTCTCAGTCGATGTTAAAAATACAGGTTTAAACTAAACTAACCTTAATTACCCTTACCCATGTAGGTCCTTAAATTTGGGTCTGCTCCGGCAGACGAGGATGACTAGTTCATAGAACATGCCTCATTCTGTGCACTGGTTAGGCAAAACTAGTGTAATGTAAGCAATTGTTGGAGAGTCATCCAGGTCTTGATTAGAATTAGAATTAGAAACGTGCTGATCTTGTGGGTAAGGGAAAATGGGAAGATCGAAAGATTCCAAACTAAATTGGGAATAATAATAGTTTATTTGTAAGGTTAAAAAGCGATCAGTAAAAAATGTCAAATATGCTTAATGTTTACTTTTCATATGATTTGTACACATTTATGTGTATTCATTCTTACCGCATGTACTGAACACTTTTTGTGACTAAATATATATGTGAACACTATCTAAATGTAAGCACTGTTTATGTATCAAGAAGAGTACAAAGTAAATTCAGGCACATAAGTCTATAAACATGTTATAACACATGCTAATAACTTTTCAAATTACTTGGAAAATGCTGAAACAAAAATATCAGAAATTATAAAACACAAGATGTTTTCCGGATACATTTTACATAATGATATATTTTGCAAGTATAAAATATTGTGCAAATGTGAATTACATAGATTACTTCGTTTAAAGTTGGGTCAACGGAATACTTGCAACTCAGTATTATTTGGTATCCTTATATAACTGTTTACCTTCTCAGCCTAATCCACGTAAAGGTGGGGCTTCATACGCATTTGTCAGTTCGTTAATAAAACGGTTCACAGTCAGTTACCTTTGACATTTATTTACCATTAGAAACAAATCAACCGTTACCTCCTTATAGTAGAAACGATGACATTGGCCGCTTTTCAATACCGCAAACCAACCATGACCTTACAGTACACCATACCTAAAAATAATTAATCTTGTTTTATTTTGCACGACTGCGTATCATAGAAATATGCATTGTCCACAAACATCCAATGAAAATGTATTTACAGTACCTCCACGGCGTAAACCGTTTAATTCTAATTGATTAAAATTACTCCACCCTGTAGTTTGCAAGTCAACCAGAAACGCACGTTCTACTTATCAAGCTAAAAGCATTGGATACTTGCAGGATATATAAGCCAAATAAAAACAAAATATTTTAAAAAATCATACAAATATGACTTAAGCCATACAATCTTTCATAGTCAGTCCAAAGTATGAATTCATGTTTCTGCAACAGAAATAGATATAGACATCTAGTCATTGTGAAGAAACGTCAAGAACTGTACTCTAGGTCAACGTTGCTCGGTCTTAAAACATCTAGTTCTGAAAGGGACATACCATACCATTAAGCGATGATGTACTGTCTATCCTTATTATCGGCCCATTGGCAATTAAAAGAAAAATAATTGATAATTTAAAGAATAACATAATTATGCTAATATTTTTCTAGACTTTCAGACACTTAGAAAGTGTTCATTTGGAATAAATAGATATCCATTAAAAATGGTACAATAACAACTCTAGTTATGCATTAACTTTACACGTTGTACCGAGAATTTATGACCGACACATTGAACACCGGGTAATTCATTCAATGTCGTTTACATTCAAACGTTTTTAATGAAATGGATTTTAGGATACGTCTCTTTAAACTCACTTTTTAAATGATTGTTTCAAAAAGATTGCTGCTGAAAAAAAAACCCAAACAACAACAACAACAACAAAAACAAAACAACCAAACAACAGGAGATAAGGGTTTAAGAACACCTTTCAAGGGGTATTCCCATTGTAGATATGTATCCATGAAAGTATCGACTGTACGTAAAGCAACCTCTTAAAGTTTCGAACTACTTGGTTCCGAGCTCTCTACAGTATCTGTCAATGTATGCGCACTACCTTCTTCAATGTCATTGGTTCCAGATGTTATATGGTCTGGACAAGTAACGTCTGATTTATCTGTCGGGGAATGCACACTACTATCTAATTTATCTGTTGGAATATTCTCAGCACCTACTCCTTTTTTCACAATTTCTGTTGCCTCTTGAGTCTGCCAAGCATATTTTTCACCTGAATCATACGTCGACGCATGCGCACTACTTTCTCCATTATTAGAATTGACAGATACCAGATAATTTTGACAAATACATTTAGCATCACATTTAGCATTTGATTTATCTCCCGGCGCATGGGCACTTTCTTCTTCACTATCAGCAGTTTCAGATGCTAGATAATTTTGACAAATACATTTAGCATCTGTCAGCGCATGCGCACTACTTTCTCCATTATCAGCTGTTTCAGTTGCTAGATAATTCTCACAAATGCATTTCGAATGTGATTCATCTGCCCACTTTTCATCCTTTTCACGTGAAAAACTCTTGTGTGAGTTTTTCGGTTGACCTCTGGTACATATCTCATACAATAATATAGGTGTATAAACCAGGAGGAGAAATCCGCCTGCTCCTGCACAAAGAAAGAAGGAATAACCAAGATCGCCATGTTGATGCCTTTCAAAGTCATAAAAAGCCTCATTAAAATCGCTTGTACCAAAAACTATTACTCCGCTTGTAATACAGATACCTAAAATATACAAGGACAAAAACTTACAATTCACTATAGTCAATGTATTTATAAAATTTAAATGGTAATATTTTGGTCTCCACTTAATCCAAGGATTTTTTTTTCTACACATGGAAATTATATTATATGTTAGAACTGAAGAACCGGTTTTTTTCTCATTTCAGATATCGTAACTGATTTCAATTTTCGTTTTGCAAATTAACAATATTTTAAAAATCAAATATATTTACATATTATATTTAGAGTAATAAAACAAGAGAATCATTTCGTACATCAGAAAGGACCACAAGACAGACACTTATTTTGTAAATGAACTACTTCTGTAAAAACTCAGTCCACACCTGTGCAACACGTGACGATGGTCTTGAAGATTGTCAGTGTCCTGTGGTGTGATGCTACTCTCTGTTTGAAACATTTCAGGACCGTGGAGATAACGACTGAGATCAGAAGTCCAACAAGACCCATCGTTTGTAGTATCTGAACCGGTCGAAGCCATGCTGCAATGTGAAGAAACATACATAAGATAATAAGTAAATTTAGAGGAATTATATTAGCATTTATTAAAAATCCCGAAACTAGATCGAATCAAACCTATAAATCATGTTGTTGTTTTTTTTTTTTTAAATCTGGTTCCTAGAACTGAATAGGCTAACTGATTTTTTTTCATATTTTTCAAACTGCAATTCTCTTAGACAGAATGTTGGCGAGATTGCATCTTACACAGTGAAATAATAAAAAAAATGCATAGGAAAAAAAGTTCTCTGTATCAATACTTTAATCTTCGATACCGGTTTCCAGTACCCTTAAACAGTTCATCAAAAATTCATTTGCTTTACTACCACTAATATACTTAGAGGTTTATTTGGTCTATATATTTTGCTTTTCTTATATGTTTGTCTGCATTCGTTTTCCTATACACCTCCTTTGTGTCTTATCCTTTTTTACCTCCTATCTGTCTATTATATTTGATTTAACATGCAAAATTAAATTACTTCCTAGTTTTTTTTTTCTTGATTCCTGGAAAGGTATTTTAATGCAAAGATGCGCTGAAATCTGAATAACATACACGCTTATCGAATTTCAAAATGAACTGCAGTTTTATAGCGAAAACATATCAGCTGTTTAAATAACATTGTCAGGTGAATTGCGTAAATAATGTTTTTGTTTACATTATTTGAATAAGCGGCATTTGAAAAAAAATATCTAGACAGATTTCATGTTCGCTTTAAATTCTTTAAACCATATTTATCCCTTATGCTTATTGATTTAATCTTGTTTTCAGCTTGGTTGCCGGGTACATTTAAACGAAAAAGTGACCGACCGTCTATATTTAGTCAAACGTCTTAGTAATGACATTATAAATATAAAAAAACGTTCCTTCAAAACCTACACACGTGAAATATTAGATTGTAACACGATTTCAGATCATTATACATAGCTAAAATTACAACTCAGATTTTATTACAAGTAAAACTGATCATCCACAGTGCATTACCGGCAGGAGGTAATAGCCGTACTCGTCACAATATACATAAAGCGATATATATATATAAAACATTCAAAATACGAAGGTACTTAACCGTTTAATATATAGGGGTATCTTTCACACGTTACATATAATGGCAAGATATTAGTGGTGGGAAAAATATCCAACACAACATGTTTTGTTATACAAAAGCAAAAAGCAATCAGACAATAACTTTTAACAAATGTGTTTTTCAAGAGGTATACTTATTCAGTAACATAATTTACTATGCACGGTACATGTTGTGCTGTAGCACATTTATTGCAGGTACACAGTCATGTTCGTTTTATTATTCAATAGTTAGTATAATGTTACCTAAATATCCACATACCTCGTGACCAAAAAAGCAGTAGTGTGTTTTGAACAAAAGCTTAAAGATTTTCATACTCTTACAATTTAGGAGTAACTTAAGAAATTGTTAACAGCATTTGAGCATACAACCTGTAAAGGTTTAAATCTTAAAAAAACAAGTTATAGTTGTAATTTCTTTTTACCTGGGTCATTTTTTCCTGAGTTAAAACAATCCCTAGCGCCGTAAACTCCGTGAAAACAGTGCTGCCACAGTCCATAGTGGTACGTGTCTGTTTCACCAACTATCTCTACAAAAGCCCACGAAGGAGTTGAAAATCCCACTATTTGAACAGCTGAAACCGTTCCCAAAGCGACAACCTTCAATTTTCTTTTTCCATCCATTACAGAAATATGAAGTCCCTTTTATAATTGTGGCAGTAATATCGCGCATATAACGTGATACGGTATGACTTGGACTGCTGTAAAGTATAATTATGTATTCGGATGGACACGGAAGATATTTAACAAGTGTAAGTTACAGAGACTAGGATTGTTCAACAGCTATGAGATACAATCAAAAGTAATAGTTAACTTGTTAAGGGTTCAGCGGAACAGTTTGATTATTAACTAATGTTCTCTGAGTAAAATTGAATGTATTTTAAAGCGCATTTAATAAAAATGTTTAAAATAATCTTTGCAGTTATTTGTTCTAGTTGTTAAGTAAAAAAATCAAATCGCGAAACTTTTACAAATACAGAGAGAATGTGCTTAAATCAGGAATTACTTGCCAAAAGCATTCTGGAAATATCTCCAACCTCATCCCGCTAACATTCATGAAACAAGAGTGAAATATTGACCCTATATCGCTCACCTATATGCTCTTAACAACGAGCAATGACTCTAAAAACATACACAGCCATCCAAAATTATGTTCACTTAATGTCAAATTCCCTTATTGAAAAAACTGAAATGTACTCGGGGCCTTGATTTCAACTAATCTGGTACCGTACCACTATACAATGCTACATACCAAATATCTGATTTCTAGGCCTTACTGTTTTATAGAACTTAGAAGATTAAATAAAATCCTTACATGAGTGAAATCAGTGACCTGTACAGCGGTGTCACTTTAAACCCGGGTCTATGATTCGAATATTTTTTTTGGCCCCAGGTCTATAATTTGAACAACTTTTGTAGTGGAACACAATACAGCGCCACACACTATACATTGTATAAGTAAGTAAGTAAGTAAGCAAGTAAGCAAGCATGCAAGCAAGCAAGTATTCATTTATTTATTTATATATTTCAGTGACATGTGCAATATACCATCTTATATAAAAATGTCAAATAAACAAAATATAATGCACCCGGCTTGATGGGCCTATAAGTCACCAATATTTAGATAAGTATTGCAATATTATGAACAGGTAATAAAGAAGTTTAGAAAGTGTAAATCAACATTAATGCACTAACAAATATGCAGTGGATTAGCAGTAAATTTTACACATGATTTTGTATATTTAAGCTATAGGCCTTTTGATTTCTGACAAGAAGATTTTTGAAAATTTTCTATGGAAGTCTGTGTAAAAAACTATGTGACAAACTCTCGGGCGGTGACAGTTTTGATCGTAGGGTAATCATTTAATTAATCTAAGTAGCGGTATACAAAACGATCCTAGACTCAATGCCAATCAGTTTCAGAAAAGAAGATCTTCATAGTTTTCCTTCATACGTCTACGCAAAAAGTGATCCCTAGAGCGGGGCTAACTGCGTCACCATGGATATAATTTCAAAAGTGTCAGAAGAAGTCTTCTAGAAAATGCTACACACTAAATTTCTAAATAAGGACCTGCAGTTTTAGAAAGGGAGATCTTTTAAAAGATTTTCCTCTATATATCTGTGCACAATTTTGCAACCCAGGGGGAGGGGCAGGGTCAGTTGTGTCTCTAGGGACATAATTGGAATAATCTTGGTAAAGGTCAAGTACACAATGCTACCACCAAATTTATAAACTTCAACCGCCTCAGTTCATGGAAAGAGAATTTTTAAAGTTTTTCCTTTTTATTTCTAGTGGTCTATAGCTAGTGGATTCAGGGACGGAAGATATTGTTTAAAGCAAGTGGTGAACGATGGACACCGCATGATATCGATTTCAAAGCCTAAAACATAGATTAAGGTATTAGAATACTAACGAACATTTTGTCAGCCCTCAATAAATTGACCTTTTTTCAGAAATATACAATCCTAGGACAAAATATAGACAATTTAAGACACCTTTACCATGGGAGTTTCAAGAAATGACTAATATTCACTTCAAACCTCACCCGACTTACTGGGTTTATAAGGTATAGAATAACACAATGTTTTTTCTAATATTGAATACAAAAATAACTTGGTATGCAATCATTCATATTATGAAGACCTACTGACTGCTGACAATAAACAAATAAAATGCAAAGCCAGAAGTGAAAAGAAACGAAATATGATTATAAACAGCACGAATTTACCCCACCCTCTTCATTATGAGTAAATGTTATCAACGTGAACTTCAACATAAATCTTCGGGGCTTCAAATTAGCTATAATAATTTTTTATTCATGTACATTTCTTAACAAACTGGCAAAATATCAAATACTTTCACCGTCGAATTTTTGAGAAATTTATAACTGAAATCACAGATACCCAAATTTTCATCGATTTACCATGTGGAAAAGCTTTGTTACAATTGAAATATATTTAAAACGAAGAAATAGAATTTGAAATCTATAAAAGTTATTGTTTAAAACCAAAACAATGTAAAACTACCAAAAACTAAAGAAAAAATTTGGCTTGAGTGGGATTTGAACCCATGCCTTTCAGTGAAAATGTCTCAATCCTACACAAATTACAAACTCCGCGCACCGGTTACGCTACGCTCAGTAACCACTGCCTTCATACGAATCACGTGATGATGGTCTTATCATATGATTGTGTCAAGATGGCGGATACGCCAAAGAAACCGTTGAATTGTTTCGTCTGTGAGAAAACAGCGACATTATAATTTGAGCTCTGGTGTCAAGTCTGCTGATATGATTGACAAAATTTCATTTCTGTTAAAAAAGAACTTTAGTACAGTAGTATTGATGACTTGAATGATTTGTTTTTTTTTTAAAGAGGTCACTTTGTTTTGAAATAAACGGTGCGATATTAAAAATTATTCTCATAATGTTTATGTTTCCGAAATTATTTTTTATTTGAGTTCACATCTAACAACTTACAGTCTTGAAACATTAGCAAAACCGTGTTTATTTTTTAAAAAAAATCAAAATTGTAAAAAAATCATATCGTCAAAAATCTTGACGTAAATGTTGTGACGGCAGATATCTAATCCTGTAAGGGGAGATCACTGCGTGGGAGATTGCACAAATTGATGGACTTAAATACTCTTCAGAGCGGAGGTAGGGTGTTACGAATCTAATA
Source organism: Cyclina sinensis (assembly GCA_012932295.1). Lineage (NCBI taxonomy): Eukaryota > Metazoa > Mollusca > Bivalvia > Venerida > Veneridae > Cyclina > Cyclina sinensis. Next base: position 2,967,317 of record JAAONU010000014.1, on the reverse strand, counting down.
CCTTAAGGTAGTTTTCATATATAGTTGTGGAGATGTTGACAAACCTACCCTACATTATTTACAACCCAATTTCTAATACAGTGATTTAGGAATATATCAAAGTTGCACCCGGAAGATATTCTATTTCTTTTGTGAAAATGATAAGGTAGTAATAATTACTCTGAATAGCTTGAAAATACGTCTGTGGCGATCTAAGTTTTTAAAATTTTTCAGTGGGACCATGCCCCCATACCACCTAGCTAACTTCTTTACAAAATATTTGGCCGTACCACTATTAAATTGCCGACGACGGGCCTGCAGTTAGCTTCACCTATACAGCAGTAAAGCTGAATCACTAAAAAATGCACGCTACATTAAACCAGGTGGTGAACTCTAAAAACGGTTAAATAAAGTCAATGTAAATAAACAGTTTACTCTTTACCATTCCTTATTTGCTAGCGGGGTGGTTGAGACGACAAAGGTTTACCCATATTATATATCATCTATCAGGAATGCTTAACGCAAATTATATAAGATTTATTGATAAAAGTACGCTTTAGTTTTCCATAGTTCTATTATTAGAAAAAATATGTGTAATAACTTTTAAGTATAACTGTCATGTTTTACAATACATATTTAGTGTTTTGTTTTAAGTTTTTATTACAAAAGTTCTCTTGTCGGGATTTTCTTAAAAAATGTTGTCCGCCGTCTTCCTGAGCCTCGACGATGAATTTACGCTCACTTAGTGCAAATTAACAAACTGATGTAGCGTGTATTATTCGCATCAACATAAAAAATAATGATGATGATGATGACAATGATGTTAACATTAACGAAATAAATATGACTGAAGACAACGTTCAAAGCTTACGCAAATGTGAATGTCTTTATATTGAAATGTTATCAGAAATCAGTTTACATTCCTATGTTATGTGTCTGACATGTATATTAAAGAAAAGTCATTTTCACCCCCTGGAAAACGCTATTGACGCTTAAGCGAGCAACGAAAACGGAAATAGGTGAGGCCGTGATGATGAAATCAGGTGAGGCAATGATTACATCAGTGCATAGTTTACATAAATCACCTGTCTATGGTTCAACAAGAATTTCATTGAGAACGTGTCTGCTACATGGCCAAGAGATGCTAAAAGGAGAACAAAAAATACCAACCACCAATTTTTTTTATGATATTCAATTACATATAACAAAGTTTACAAGTTAACATTTGGGTTATTACGTATGAAATGTACAAAAATGGGATCAAGCTTGAGTAACGCAGTGGTATGATGAAGAGATATTCGTAACAAAAACAGATTCTGGAATATCGCAGGTAAATAACGTAAAGAATACATGCTATTCTATTTTTTGTAATGGTCAAAACTGAAAACATAGTGTCATTATACCTAGTTCCATTTACGTTATTACATTTACAGCAGGATAACTAAACATTATTTTTCTAGTTGAAAATTAGTTGAGATAGAACCTAAAATATCCTAAAACGTCGAAAGTTATAAGAAATGGACTAATTTTGGCATGACGTTGTTGTTGTTGCTAATGATAATAACAACAACAACAAGCTGCTGTTGTTGCTAATGATAATGGGCTGATGGTTATTATTCAAATCAACACTGAAGTAACCATCGACGTCAAAATGTTCAATTATTCAAGATAGAATTTTTAAGTTTAAATCATACCAATTACTTTCATGATTCTAAGAGATGTTAAAAATAAGCGTTGCATTTTTTCAACGGAAGACGATTTCAAAATGGTCGACCATTGCGAGGTGTTTATACATAAGAGATTTCAAGATTGAATTCTTCAGAAATGGACGAAATATCATAGATTTTCATACTTTTCAAAGTCTGTAACGATTAACTAATATGCAAGGTACAGAGGCTATCCTCTAACTAAATCAAATTTTCTGGGGAAAGGAACACGAAAGACACTTTAATATTTTTACGATTTTCAAACCTTGAAACATCTTGAGTTGAAAATTGCCTTATATTAATTTTCTATACATAAATCACCGAATAACATGCGCTTTTTCAGAACAATGGAATTCACCTGTAAAGAATAGAAAAAAAATTAAAAAAAGAAAGAAATTTGTATCACCTTTTTCTTCAACATTATTGCAGAACTGGTAAAAAATGATGATATTATAGATAGTTTAGTTTAATACTATTTCTACAAAACTGGTGTGCGGGGAGCAAATGCTGAACTAAGTTTGAAGTAGGAATTAAATAGGAAATCTTCGAACACACACACACACACACACACACACGCACACACACACACACTTTTTTCCATTAATTATAGGTAACCGGATAGTGGGAATGCCTTAAGGTAATAATATTTAATATCATCATGTTAAGGTCTTTACAATTCTTATATTTCAGTATAAATGAATGTTGTTATTGAAAAGTATTTGCTTGTTATTCTTTCTTATTACACCAGGCTAGTAACATTTGTCAAATACAAATATTGTCATGTACAAATTTTTCATATTCATTTTGGTGTTCCGTGACCCCTTTATGTTGTATGTTGCACACCATGTTCCTGCTTCCAATACTGGGATGGTTGCGGATAGACCGATGACGACCGCACGGGCTTACCCTTTGTAAAATGGGACTGCACGTAACCAGTTTGTTGCTGTGCAGAACGACTACCTACAAGAATTGTTCGTCCTGGTGGTGGTAAGATAACACGACCTTGATTTGTGTATTGGACCGGCGCAGGATTTTTCTGCCCTGCAAAAGCTTGTTTTTGATTGAAATAATCTATTATCAGGAGTGGCAAACACACAACAAGAGAGAGTACTCCAGCAATCGTAGACAAAATAAACGCAACTGACAGCGTTCCATGTTTGTCAAAACCAATCGGAAGCGTGTCAATAAAATCGAACAATTCATCAAAGTCCTCCGCATTTTCACTTCCAAAGACAGTTACACCAATCAATATCAATGTACCTGAAAGTAAACGAAAAAATAGATTAAATATTCAGACTGTTTTAGACTAACTGAATACACGGACATAACCTATCGAAGGATTAAGAAACTGGAACAAAGACCTATTGTATTGTGAACAAGAATAACACCACCGTGTAGGTGAACATATTTTACCTGAACATGCCACAAGGATGCAGTTATTTGCACGGACTGGTTTGTCTTGAAGTGAAAATAATTTCACAAGTGAAACAAATCCTGACAACAGCAAGCAGATTAGGCCAATAGTTTCCAGTGCTCGAACTGTTACTAGCCAGCCTGCAATAAAGGCAAAGAATATATTTATCTACTTGCGTAATTACATTTTAAAAAACATTTATTTCATTTTAAACGTACAAACAAGTATAGAGTAGACAAGTCGTTTCTTGATATCAGAAATTTGAAACAAACAAATTATCATGAAAATTCTGATAATGCACAGGTAAAAATTAGCGAAAAAATATTTAACTAAAAATAATTTCCGGAAATAAATAAAGGGATAATGAGCCTTTTATTGTATTAAAGATATTTATTTTCATTTTTTAATGAACCTACCAAAAAGTTGTAATAACTTTTGATAATTAAGTTGGTACCTAGCTGTTGATTTCGTTTAAAGATAAATTTTGAAAAACGATTAATCAAAAAAAAAAAAATTCATCCCCATTTGTTTTTTGAAGCCTTAAATTTAGAAATGACTAAGTAATTACCCGTGTGTACCCGTGCTTTGTATGCCACGGGTAAACAAAAGCGATGTTGAATAAGCGATTAAATGGATTTAATTAATAAAATATTGTTTTCTTCTCCATAACATGAAGAAACTATTTTATTATTGTTAGTAAAATTTTCAATAAAATATTTAAATACATAATCAGGAATGAACTCAACAGATTGTGATACTTCATCAGTTGAATGACATTCAGATTCTGAGATTTCTAGAATCAAAATCATTGAATAAAACGGTGACATATCTATGGCAGGCTATACATTAAAGTTACAATTCAAATATTAAACTATTGCTCAAATATACATTTAGAATTAAACTGCTGAAAAATCATTTTAAAAAGCTTTTCTAGTTATATATTTTTAAGAATAAAGACTTCCTATATGAAAAGAAGTCAGTATTACAGATAAAAAACTATTATTCTATTAAAATTACCGGGAATTGTGTGCTTAGCAGCACAAGAACAGCTCTCTGAACCGCCAACAGTCAAACAGGTGCATTCCTTCCATAATCCAGTGTGATAACTTATATCGATTCCATATAGGTCAGACGACAGTGTTAAAGAAGACCATTTTGGAACGGCAATTCCTGTAATCTGCAGCACGATAACAAGTATTAAAAAAAACAAAGTTGTGATTTTCAAGAACGTAGTACCCGCAGAAAAATTTCCACAGCCCATTACTGAAATCTTTTGTTGAAAATTAACAAAAGACGAATTTTGCAATTGAAGGTTTTAAGCCTGCGATACATTTTTATACACGGAAGCACATTCTAAAAATGACCCATGTATTGAAATATATAAATCATTAACCAATCAGAATGTTTGTAATACTGCCCAATAGGAAGTTGTATTTGATATTATACGGTTGGTCATTTTCTTTAAAGACTCGACTCCACAGTCAATGTATCCTACTAAAACATTTTGCCCAACAGGAACTTGTAATCAATATTATACGGTTTGATTGTTTTCTTAACAAGTTTGACTCTGACGTCAATATTACCTAAAATGTAATATATATTAAATATGACTGGCCTAATATAAAACAAAGAATTATCTAACAATTGCGTAAAACCTTCTAAAAGGGAAGTTAGTAATAATTCTATGTAACATTTTATTCAAATTTTCGTCCTTTTTCAAAATAAAAACCAGAATTATATAGAAACTTAGTTACATCCATTTTTCATTTACTCAACGTTGCTGTATGTGTCCAGGGGCGACGTCACGTCATTTCCTGTATGTATCATTTCTTTCCAGACCGGGAAAACAAAATTCCCACATTATTTAGAAGAAAGAGCTAAAATACAACAGTCACAGTTATTTTCCACTCACACAATGTCACAAATGAACACATATGAATTGTAAAAACCGAAACGTAAAAAAATCTGTCACTGATAAAACACGTCAACAATTATTTAACTTTACACTCCATAGTGATTAACAGGCAGAAATTAAAGGAGGTTGTCAAATCGTGTGCATAAATATTCATTCCTAAATTGTATGAAGTAAATGTGATTTTGAGTTAACAATAGTTCTGTCTACGGTCGATGAACACTGGTTAATTAACTACACAATTGTTTTAAATAAATCTACAGGTGAAGTTTACTGTGAACAAAATGTAACGGAAGTGAAAGGTGTCATGCACTTCTTTCTATGAGATGTGAGTGTTCGAAGTCAGTTTTGCTTAGACTATGACGGAAGCTTAAGTCATTGCGACCTCAAACTTTAACAAGGTAGTTTCAAATTTACTAGAGGCTGTATCATTAGAAAAAATACAGGGATCAGGAAAAAAGAATCTTATTGAAAAGATGTGTGAACTTTCTGGTTGGTAATTCATTTTTTTCAGTCATTAGTGCTATGATATTTTTGTCTTTCGCAAGAATAATTTGTTCATGAATTTAGCAAAATCAATTCAACGGGTACACAACTTCAAATGCCGTTAAAAAGCATCAAAGTAAACATTCACAACCATAACTACAGTGCTTTTGTATGTACAACACTATTTTACAAAGGGGCAGGTGTAGTCAGAGACTTTTAAAAGTATTTATTCATGCTAGAATGTAACGAATTCAAATAGCAAGGACATATTTATAAGTTCATGTTACATACATCTAAACAGATTCTAGGTAAATCATTCATTACGCATGAAGGTACATGAATAATAGGACAACAACCTTAACCCTGAATGGCGTTGGTTCAATCAATACACATTATTGGCCTGTAAACAGAAATAAAACAGAAAATTCAGCTGCGTATGTTCTTCATGAAGCTTGGTTTTCCTTATCACAGTGATATATTTGGCAATAAATTGTAAGACCATGTTTACTATGAAACATGTGTATATTGGTCTAGTTCATACTGTTAAAGAAGCAATTAATGATTATTAACATATCACTCCATAACTACCGTACAGATTTTTCAATGTTGTGACTTTTTGATGTTACTACGCAGAATGACTGCGTCGTACCAGCTTTTCTTTGTAAGTCAAGGTTGATGTCAATTAATGGCGTATTAGACTTGTTCAAAGATAGATAGCAAATAAGCATGATTTAAAACAAATTGAAAAAGAGAAGGGCAAAATTTAGTGAAATCATTAACTGATATACATGCTCCGTAGACGACATCTATATTAAAACAAATTATTTAAAATTATTTGAAATATTTCATCAATGTATATTCATAATGTCAGCTTAACTTGTTGAATTTTGTTACTTTACTACTTTCAGATTAGGTATTTTCATTCCACTGCGGTCCACTTTTTATCTTTAACACATACAGTGTAGATTTAGGGTCGATACTAGTACTTTAGTGCCGTTATTTCCAGTCAAAGACAACTATCCGTAATAAAAAGTCGCACCCATTTCTCCCCTTTTCATATCGTTCATAAACTCAGTGCCACTACACATGATTAATTGACGTTCCGTTCAATTTTTTTCCATCAAGTGCTGTCAAACATTCGAACAACGTGTTGAGAATGTGCATATTTTCTCTTCGTGTCTTTTCTCACTGACTGAGATCTGCACACGGTCTCGTGTTTGAAGCTAATTTGCATCTAGTGGGTGTGTCATCCAGTTTGTGAAACATTGTTTCTTTTATACCTGTAAGGGAAACGTTATCTTTAACTCAAAAGAGTTGTTAGTGTTCATCGCTTAAAAACTATTGTTACATTTTTGTTGTTGTTATGAGTTCATTAAATATTGGTGTGTTTGGTCTTTTCCATAAGTGATTTTTATGAGTTTTTTATCGTGACTTTCTGTACTAGGTACTTTCAAGGACGAAATGAAATGCACCCTCCAAAGGATGTGAACACATTCTGCATTATCTGTTCTCATAAAGAACAACTACGGGTTTATTCCAGGCAGCGGTGTTTTTTTTCAATTTGTAATCTGTCTGATATAATCCGTCGACGTAAAAAAAATACAAATTCATCAATACGTGTATTTTCTAATAGATTAAAAATCACTGAAAGTTAAAGCAATCAAACAAATAAAAGAAATAGAGGAAGCTTATAGGAAGCTTATATTGAAATGTTCAGGTATCATATTGATCGCGTATTTTACTCATTTCTGACTGTTCGTTTGGTTGCAAAAAGTAGTTTCGTTTGATATACCTGACCGGGTGTGTTTGGGGTTGATTTTAAATCTTTAACCTGTGACCTTGACCTTTGACCTACTGACCCTAAAATCCATAAGGTTAACCCATGGGCATAGGGGGAGTTAAGCACACAAGAGTAACTAAATATGGCAAAACCAAAAGGGTTCTTCTTCTTAATAAGGGCAATCATCCTATGAAGTTTAAAGGCTCCGGGTGAAATAGAACTCCAGTAATTGAGCGGAAATGTCTTACACTCTTCGGGCCCCTGTGACCTTGACCTTTAACCTACTGAACCCAAACTCGACAGAGTTTTCCTACTTAATAATGGCAATCACTCTATGAAGTTTGAAGGCTCTGGCTGAGATATAACTCCAGTTATTGTGCGGAAACGGTTTTCACTCTTCGGGCCCCTTTGACCTTGACCTTTGACCTACTGACCCCAAAATCCATAGGTTTTTTCTACTCAATAAGGGCAATTATCTATGTTGCTTGAAGGCTCTGGGTCAAACGGTAGTCCAGTTATTGAGCGGAAACGAAGGGTGACAGACGGACAGATGGACAGACGGACAGGGCAAAAATAATATATCTCCCCCGGACATAATTACAGAGACTAGGAGTGTTCAACAGCCATGAGATACAATCAAAGGTAATACCTATTGACTTGTTAAAGGTTCAGCGGGACATTTTGATAATTAAGGAATGTTCTCCGAGTGAAATTGAATGCATTTTAAAGCACATGGAGTCAAAATGTTTAATCTTCGCAGTTAATTTTTCTAGTTGTTAAATAAAAAACAAATCGCGAAACATTTACAAATACGGAGAGAATTTGATTAAATCAGGAATGACTTGCCAAAAGCATTCTCCCTCCTCATCCCGCTAACATTCAGGAAACAAGAGGACCATAATGACCCTATATCGCTCACCTGTATGCTCTTAACAGCACGGCCAATCAATGACACTAAAAACATACACAGACATCCAAAATTATGTCCACTTAATGTCAAGTTCCCTTAGTTGAAAAAATGAAATGTACATGCAAAATTATGCATGCACCTAGTTCAAGTTTTCAGGCTGAAAGAAGTGAGTACAGTTGAAGCTGGAATTTGCAAAAAAAGCATATATATGGTCAAATATCATAGACATAGCTTCAAAAGATAAAAGAACATCAGAAAAACAAGGTCGACAAAGGAAAAAAGTGAAATCTACACACAAAATTATAGATACAGTTTATATTTCAATGTTGATGCTATAAAAACAAGGAAGGAGGTTATATGGTCAAGGTTCAGGTCACAGGTAGGTCAAGGGACAATTCTAAGTAGGTAAAAATCAAGATCCTTCCCAATTTATTTAGCCATTTTTTCCAAATAAATCGCTAAAACAAGCATGGTCATTTTTGACTTCGAGGCCATGATTTCAGCAAAATTGGTTCAGAACAACTGGACAAGCCCTTATCTCTGACCCTACGGCTTTAGAGAGGATTATTAAATCCTCTATTATTGAACTTACTGATCCCAAAGCCTAGGTCACTTCTGACCCTGGGACCATGATTTTAACGACTTAAGTACATAGCAGCTAAACAATACTATATACCAAATATCTAATTTCTTGGCCTCACAGTTTGAGAAACGATTTTTAAAAGTCAAACATTAGTTAAGTTATTGATCCTCAGAATAGGATCGCTTTGACTCGGGACCATGACAGTTTGAGAGAAAAAGCCAAACATTAGTTAAGTTACTGATCCTCAGAATATGGTCGCTTTGACTTGGGGCCATGATTTCAACTAATTTGGTACTGTACCACGTTACAATGAGATACCAAATATCTGATAAATGCCTTACTGTTACTATTGAAATCAGTGACCCTTAAAGCGGTGTCACTTTAAAACCCGGATCTATGATTCAAATACTTTTTTTGGCCCCAGTTCTATAATTTGAAGTCTGTGTAAAAAGCTATGTGACAAACCCTTGGGCGGAAACAGTCTTGATCCTAAGGTAATAATGTGATTAATCTTGATAGCGTTTTACAAAACGATGCTAGACTCAAAGCCATTTAGTTTCAGAAAAGAAGCTCTTCATAGTTTCTCCTGCATATATCTGTGTACAATTTAGTAACCCTGGGGCAGTGCCAGTTGTGTCTCTAGGGATATACTTGGAATAATCTTGGTAAAGGTCAAATAGACAATACTACGCACTAGATATATAAACTTCAGACGCCCCAGTTCCAGAAAGAAAATTTAAAAGTTTTTCCTCTTCAAGCGGCCTAGTGGATTCAGGGAGGTGGGTATTGTTTATAGTAAGTGGTGAACGACGGACAATGATATCAAAGCCTAAAACATTGGTTAAGGTAGTTTAGTAGTCATATAGTTGTGGAGGTGTTGACAAACTTACCCAATCTGATTAAAATCGTATCCTAAAGATCGCTATGTAATTAGGATCTGAGGACGACCAATAGAAGGTCACCGTCTCGTGACCTATCCATCAGCCAATCAGAGCAATGCTTCCACCCTCATGGAAGTAAATGGTCAACTTCTGAAAATTTATGTATATATCCCAAACAATTATGTATAAACTGTCACAGAATCCAGTTAAATTTATTTGTCAAATTCTTTCAAAATAATGAGATTTATTTTTGTGATTAATATCTTTTTTGTTCAAAATATCTGAGCACTTTTAATGTCCGCTAATAAACATTGTTATGCTAGAGAAGTTTACACGCTGTTTGAACACGCATTTTGTACTGGTAAGCTATCGAGAAGCGTCATAAGCTGCTGTGTCATTGGCTGAGATATAAATAAAATAGTGGGAATTTCAGGTTATCGAGAAGACAGAAATAAATGCGTCGTGTTCAGATTAAACCGTAGGGAGATCGTAAACTTCAGTCAAATTGCGAACTTTCCTAACATTATTTACAACCCAGTCTCTAATACAGTAATTTAGATATACTCGAAATAGGTTAAGTAAAATGTCTTGTAAAAGACGTCATAGTGAAATCAGGTGTGCGCAATAATAACATCAGTTTCCAAAGCTTGCTTAAATCACCAGTCTATAGTTCAACAAGAATTACAATGTGAACGTTTCTACTGCGTTGTCAACAAATGCTTTCAACAAACAGGAAAGGACAAGAAATACCAAGCAACAAGTTTTATTGTAATATTCAATTACATATAACATATTCACAAGATAACATTTCGGTTATTTCATATGAAAATTACAAAAAGGTGATCAAGCTTGAATAACACATAATGCTATAATCAGAAGATATTCTTAAAAAAGATTTTTTTTGAGATCACAGGTAAACAATACGTCATCACGTCAATCGATCGATTTAAAAAAAGGACAGATGGCATTCTTTTTTTGAAATTGAAGAAACTTTGTTCATAGTTTCAATATATCAAGTCCTTTACGAGGCTACTTCTACAGCAGTTTAACTATACGTTAAATTCAAAGTTTAATATTGACTTGAAAAAGACCCTAAATACCCTACCCTAAGACATGGCGTTGCGGTGTTGATGCTTATGATAACGGATTGATGGTTATTACCCAAATTAATAGTAAAAGAACAATCGACATTAAAATGTTCAATATTTAAAACAGAATTTTAAGCTTATCACACAATTACAGTCATGATTGTAAGAAAGGTGAAGAATTAGTGCTTCATTTGTTCAACGGATTGGATTTTCAGTATTGTTGTTTATATCCCAACCAATGAGACTGCATCTTATGTCGCGTCTTTATGGTTTACCTGTACACACGGCGTGTTGATGTCAAGTGTGAAAACTTCTATAGCATGTTTAAATCATCTTGGTTATTTTGAAAAATATTTCGTGTTTCGTAGGACAAATGAATTCTCCTTCGATTTATATAAGTTTATTGAAGATTCTGTTTGTATTTTCTAAATGAATATTCATTAGAGTATGAGCATGGTGACGAAAATATTCAAGTAAACGGGCCTGTTTATTCTGCTAAAACTCTGCTAAAATTCAATTTTCAGAACGATATTTTTATTTTTAGACAGGGTAATTCACAGTTTCTTTTCAGCCAATCAGTGACTAACCTATAGCGAAACGTCCATACATACACTTGACAACCCAAAATGTGAATAAACAATGTATGTTACTTATGTATTTCACTTTTCAAAGTGTTTTTTTATTATGTATACGTAAATAAACTAGTAAAACTATCGAAAAGGTTAAAATCAAGATGGTATGGTCGCTTTTAGACGTTTAATTGCTGTATTAAGATTTTAACGTAAACACGTAGTTGAAATTACAAAATTGTCAGAAAACACCTGTCTATTTATAATTTTTGGAATCACATGATCGTTTAAACCAATGAAAAATGGTTTCAAGATTTTTCGGTTTCGGGGATATTGGTGCACTTTCATTGGTTATTTAAAAGTTCATTGTAAAGGTCAATATCATAAATCTATTCTTATTAAAGCAACGGTGTAAAGTAACGGTAGTGTTTTTACAGAGCTGCTGAGGGAGCGTATATCTATCAAATTTCAAAAGCTACTGGAAATTTTCCCACATATACAATTATCTCAATATTTTATCAGATTTCCTCAATTAACTGTGACGTTAATGGCAGAAAACGACTGAGTTATCTGGGATCCCAGTTAAATATAGATTTTTCACCGTTCAAATGGCTAAAAAATAGAAACTGATTTACCTTCAAAATCCCGAAAGCCAGGCACTGACTGGTCGATTGAAATGTCATGAGAAGGTGACCTTCCTTTGGTTACGTTCAGATCCTAATAGCACAGCGTTATTTAGGGGCTTATTTTAATCAGACGGGTCCACAACTGGGGTGTTTATTAATAAGAGAGATTTCAATATTTGACATTTTCAAAAATGAACGAAATTTCGTAGATGATTAAACGAGTCTGTTTGATTAATTTATATAAAAGTTTAATCGGTTAACAATAGCTTAATCCACTGACTTAATAAAATGTTCACGGAAAGTGAACACGAAGACATTTTCTAAACGTTCTACGATTTTCCAACCTGAAAACATGTTGGAGTTAAAAATTACCAAAAATGAATTACTTACACACACTTCAGCATTGCATAGAAATGAATAACAAGCGCTTTCTAAGAAAAATGGAATTCCCATATAAAGAGTAGACAAATAAACAAGAAAATAATTGTTGGGAGCATAATGCTGACTTGTACTTTTCAACTTTTGCTAAGCACCAAAAGTTTCTCACTATATTAAGAAAAGTATAAAAAGGATTCAATTTTTATTTTGTATGGTATGATTCAGCAATGTTTTGAGATGACCCCTTCTACATGCAAGCTGTTTTATCGAGTAGGTCTCGCCACGTGGTACGGAAAGCATGCACCCTTCGTTTTTCCGTTTTGTTTTAATCCGACATTACAAATTTATGGACATTCAAAGGTCAAACATTTTTAATAATGGTCACTTTGACACGGCAAACGCTATGATAAGACAGCATTTGAGTGAAGCAGAGATGTGGAGGGCTGTAGGGATGTTTGCGCAGGGGGCCTCAGAACGTGAGGTTAGTGTGGCGTTTGGTGTACACCAGAGTCTGGGCAAGGTACCAGCAGTATGGTACAGGAGGCCTGGCCCAGGCAGACAAAGGGTGACGACAGCATATCAAGACCGTTTCATGATTATCCAGGCCAGTCGAGGTCGGTTTGCAAAAGCATCGCATCTTCGTAATGACCTACTTAATGCTTCTGGGGTCAATGTTTGTACTAAGATGGTGCTTAGAAGGTTGCACGAGGATAATTTTCAATCAAGAATTCCATTGACTCGTCGTCAGGTCCATCTGGAATGAGCGAGGGAGCATGTTAGGTGGACAAAACTGGAGATATGTTGTCTTCACTGATGAGTCTAGATTTTGCCTAGACTTTACTGACAGGCGTGCGAGAGTCTGGAGAAAAGCCTGGGGAAAGTTGTCAAGCCGGAAATATTGCTGAGCACGACCGCTACGGGGGTGGGTCAGTTATGGTGTGGGAAGGCATCAGCTACGACGAACAGACTGACCTCGTTATGCTAAATAGATGAACATTGACTGGTCAGCGGTACATCGATGAGACGCTAGACATACAGGTCTGGCGGTATGCCAGGGCAATGGGCGATCAGTTCATTTTAATGGACGATAATGTGCGTCCACACAGGGCCCGGTGGTCCATCACTACCTGCAAAGGGAGGGTGTTGAGCGCCTTGAATGGCCAGCTCGATCATTTGACCTAAATCCAATTGAGCACATGTGGAATGAGCTGCAGGCACGGATATCAGCTCGCCAGGTGCAATCTAGAAACATCCAGGAGCTTGAGGTCATGTTGGTGCAAGAATGGGCTGCCATCCCCGCTAGGACTGTCAGAAACCTCAAAGGAAGCATAAGAAGGCGTTGCCAAGCAGTTGACGTTAGCAATGGGTCACAAACACGCTACTGAGTCTAAACTTGTAAACATGCATGTCCACAAATCTTGGATATAGGGGACCTTCCTCTTCTATGGCACTAAACTAATGCACAATCAGTAAAAAATGTTAAATTTGTCATTCAATCAAATTGATTTAACATTAAATTGAAATAAAAAATCATTTGTACGACGATAATCAGAACATTGATGAAAATATTCACATTAAAACATTAGGTGCTTAGCAAAAGTTTAGTAATATATGTTTGATGATGGAATTAAACAGGAAGGTGGGATTACAAAAGGTAACAATATTCAGTATCACTTTGTTTATTATATGTTCAATTCTTTTATTTTAGTTTAAATAAATTACATTATTGCAAAACAATGTTATTTAACTGAACCATTTTGATTTAAATGATTTGATATTGAATAACACAATAAAGCTAAAGAAACACAGAGAACTTCAATTGAATTGTTTAAACAGAAAAGCACTTAAAAAATTCAATTTGAAGGTATTTGTTTAGTCGCTATAGCAGATGCAAATAAAATCTGAATAAAATATTTAAAATATATACATGTAACAAAGAGAAATCATTTATTGACCGTTGCTGTCGTTCTTTATCATGTTGAAAAAGGAAACGCTTACTTATAAACCACGTTCTTACGTCTTTAAAACTTCACAGACATGACTTATATATTTATACTATCTCACTAAGAAGAAAGAGGTGCACAAAAGCTTTGAAATACAACCATAAGTAACAGTACAAACTATACAATTAGAATATTTCCATTATTTGAAATACACTATGTTGTTATGCTAGGGACATTGAGTACACATGCTCTTTTAGGTCAACTTTATGATTTGTACTGTGGGTCACCTCCATACTGCGGAAACTGCTGCACATCATACTGGGGTGGCTGGGGATAAGCCGATAACGACTGCATAGGCTGGCCCGATAGGCCATACATGGAAGGATCTTGTGTATAGGGCTGTCCATAACCCACTGATTGATTCGTCGAGCTGTTAAAAACAACATGTGTTTGTCCTCGTGGTGGTATCCCTACATGGCCTTGACTTGTGTATTGATTCGGCACAGGATTTACTTGCACTGGTACAGGCTGTGTAGGGGTGATAAAATCTTTTATCAGAAGAGGCAAACAGACCACAACTGAGAGTATTCCAGCGATTGTGGACAAGATAAACGCATCCGACAGCGTTCCATGTGTATCAAAGTTGACTGGAAGTGTTTCAATGAAAGCAAACAGGTCTTCGAAGTCTTCCGTGTTTTCTATACCAAATATTATAACACCGATAAGAATCATTGTACCTGGAAATAAACACATTAATCACTTTTTTATTTTCTGTGGTGTTTGTTATGAAATTTGTATCAACAGTAAGGTTTTCTCTTTTTGGTGGCATCTTGTTATTTTATTCCGAAAGAGTTTGAGAAAAATCGGGTTTGCTGGCAGATAAAAATGTCGGAGATGTCTGCTCACCTCTTATATCCTTAACATTATAAGTTAACGAGAGCGGTAATGATAAAAGATTAAATGATTATTGCAGTGAAATTTACTGTTTTACAGGAATTTCATGATGTCAGAAACTTGGTTAGAATATGCCTGCAAAAACTGCACAGTTAATCCACTTGTGACACCTCATGTTTTGGCTGTTGTCAAAAAAGTTTCCATAGACAATAAGACATTTGGGATTATTATAAGTTGCTTGATCTTTTCACTTGGAAAAAATACAAATGTATTTTGAAAGATGAAATCATCTTAAATGAGATATTTTCGTTAAGTAACAGGAAAATCATTAGGATCAAACTATATACCTGAACATGCCATAAGAACAGTGTTGACTTTTCGGATTGCCTTTTCTTGTCGAGTGAATAAAATGACAAGGGTGACAATTACTGAAATCTGTAAACCAACAAAACCAAGGGTCTCCATTGCTTGGACCGCCCTCATCCAACCTGAAAAAGTCATTAATTCAAATTTATTTTATAAAAAAACAGTTCCAGATTAAGAGAACCGACTCTGAGACTGCATGCACAATAAAACCTAGCACTAAGAAAGGATTGACTGTTTCAGTTTTGGAGCATATTTAAAGTTGGGTAAGATAAGTTTAACTAGAACATGACAAAAAAGTCATACAATCATAAAACGATAAGCTATGCCGGAAACAATGAACAGCTTAAGGTTTCAAGACTTCAAGTCTTGAAACAAAGATATCCCATTATTCCTAAACATTGACCCTTAATTTGTAATGTATCATGGCATATGGAGGCTACGATATTTAGGGTATATATTTCAATATCAATGTAACTGTCTCAATTCTTTTTTTAACTTGTTAAAACATACTTGCATTGCGATTTTATTTAATTGATATATGCCTCAGAATATTTTTCGAAAATCAAGCAACACACAAAAATGATGAACTCGGTTATTGACTTCTATTTTTATGCTTATGGCTTAGAGCAGTTATTGACTAGATTATTCAATTTGTTTATCCACGAAGCATGGGTTGTGTGGCCTTTATGCATGGTGCATTTGTAAAGTTTGACTATTTTGCTATTTTATATACCGATAAAAGTCATGCTGAGTTTTATTTGATATTGGCATGACATGTATAGATTGCCTTACAAGATGGTACAGTTACTGCGCACACTAACACAAAATATTTTCGTCCGAAAAAATCTCGCTATCTTTTCCAAGCCCAGATCTATTTATAGAATGAAATCTACGGAGATTCAAGATGATGAATTCGTGTGTTTTCCGTGAATAAGAAGCATCTATTTATTAAATATAAAGTATATAATTATCAATTTTAAGCGATAGTGCGGTGCAGTAATTTGAAAATGAAAATGTTTGAAACAATTCTGTACGAAACTACGATCCTGTTACTTTAATTTACAGTCTTTTTAGAAAGAGGAAAACACATGAAAACAATGTGCCCCTCTTCTTGCTGGTCAAGAGTTTACATGATCCATAAGATGATTGGTCAAATCAATCACGAACCTTACTCATGTAATGGAAGGAGAAAAATTGTATCATGACTCTGCAAATTGACTAGCCTGGATGTAGCCAGTCTCAACGCTATTTCGTCAAATTCCTTCAGGCCCTTCCTACGAAACCGTCGGACATGGTAAGCAAATACACTACTATTTCAAACTGGCGAACATATCATAAACAAGGATTTCTTTAAGTGGAAGGGCAAGTGTGATTATGTAAAAAATGATGGTATAGATGCATGTGTTCCTTGGAGAATAGCAAACTCATTATAATGGCCAGCAAGTCATTGAAATTGACATACCTAGCGCACAGTGCTTAATAAATGGCATTATTCAAGCGACTGACACAAAATTTAGCTTTAAAATGTTTTTCTTTATAATTAAAAAAGTGATTAATATACTATGGAAAAAAGTATAATATGTTTCTATACACCATGAAACCTGAAAGATAAAAAGTTCAACAGGACTCGAACCCATGCTGTTCCGGTCAGTAAAAGTAAGCGGCAAACTACTCCATTGTGCCACAGCAGTTTGTTGCTACTTGGGTCCAAATTAACACTATAGACAAAGTATCTACCCCGTGACTAACGGAGTATTTTTTTACTGATAAAAATATGAAATGTTTATATTATGATGTGTTTTTGTAACAAAAAATAAAACAGTAACTTAACCCATGTATTTTTTTCACAATAACAGCTTGAATTTCCGTATGTGTGAACAGTCGAACTTTGCGCAAGTACGCCATCCGCTGTAATAATGATATTGCAAATTTTCCACTATGCTTGCTGACGTGCGTTGGTTATTCAACTTACATGCACTGTTTATGTCTGCGTAAACAGTTAAATGATACGATAAAATACCCAAAATATACCCATTAGCTTTATCAAAGACAATGTCAAGAAACGAATATAATCCAAGTATTTGCTGAATGAGAGTTTAAGGATAGCCAGATAGCCAAACTATGCAGTCAGCTTATGCAATGTATAATTCGACCGATTAGTCAATCATCTTTAAATATCAGTTCAGTTTAATAGCAGACACATTACACTCGTATGTATAAGAATAAAACAACAACTCTTTTCTCAGAAAGGTGTTAACGTCAACTTCAAAATAAAGCATTATAAACATCAATAAAAAACGAGTAATTTCAAATGTACAGATAGAAACCTAACACTGGAAATAGTAATGTCACACTCCTCAATGTAATGTTAGCTTCAATACCGTTCTATACAAAACAGCTGTCAATTTTTAAATTTGTTGAAAGAATATTTTAGAAAACCGTAATAGGAAGTGAAAAACCAAAAGAAATTGCGCATTTTGAAACTTTAATTTATTCTACAAATTCGTATTAGTTTGTTATCTTGGTTATTGCGTATTAAAATTAAATTTACAAAACAAACACAGGAACTGAAACAATTATTACCAATATTGAAATGATAAAACCGCTGTTAAAAGGGCAGTGAAACAGTTCCCAGTTCGGTGGCCAATTGAAATATTTATATCTGATATTGATTGATATTGTTTCAAAACGGTTTATTTCTAGTTCCGAATTTGAAGTCACAACACATCTAATATTGGAAGCATGTCAAAAATAAGTACCGATAATCAGTTATAAAATCGCTATCAAACAAGCAGGAACTAACAACAGTTTTAAGAGATATGCATACGACTCCGAAGAGACACTTGATGCAGTTGTTATAAAACTACTGTTTTATAAACTTTATAAAAGGATTTTCATTTTGAAATTGAAATATTGACACATAAAACAGTAATCAATGCTTCTGAAGGTGTTGACATGCATGCAACATAATGAGTACATCTTTTATGACAACTATGAACACGTACCTGCTACATAGAACTTTCCAAAGCAAGAGCATGCCTCCGAGCCCAAAACAGATGCGCAGACACAGTCTTTCCATAGACCGGTGTGATAGCTTATATCATATCCAAATCCATTCACTTCTGCCGAGAGTTTCAAAGTGGACCATTTTGGAACCGCAAATCCAGCAGTGTGCAGAACATAAACAAGAACTACAAACAATGTTGCAATTTTCAGAAACGTTGTTGCTGCAGAAATATTACCGCACCCCATGTTTGAAAAAGGAAAATGCAGTTTACCTTTCCCAAACAGTCGTAAAGTTGAATAATATTATATCGTACGACCGAGTTTTGCGAAATTATACCCAGCTCCATAGAAATACATTCAAGGTTAATAAACAGTTTACTTGAACATTTGCTATCCAGATGGTTTAAACGAATTATATAAGATTTAACAAAAACAAAATGCGTTATGTTTTAGATAGCTCCATTTATTAATAGTTTATGATGGGAAATTCTGTTAAATAACTGTTATGAATTAGTGTCTTGTTTAACAATTTTAAGTGTTTTGTTTAAGATTTAATTACAAAAACTGTCTTGTCGGGATTTAAAAAAGAGCTAAATACTGCTCACCGTCATCTTGAGTAACAGTAAGGAATATACTTTCACTAAGTGGCAATTTACAAAGTAATGTGGCGTATTTTATTCTATTGCACAGGTGAATTACATCTAATAGAGGAATTATGATGATAACGATGATGATGATGACGATAATGATGATGATGAAATTTGGGAAATAAATATCATTGAATAAAAAATCAAAGCTTCTGCAAATGTGAATGTCGTAACGAATTAAATTTTATTAGAAAATAGTTAACATTCTGTTTATAAACTGTTTATAAATAAACACATTTACCAGAAAGAAATGTTATTTTCACCTTCTGGAAAACGTCTTAGTCGCTTAATCTGGCAATGAAAATTGAAACAGCTGAAGTAAATGGCTCCTGTAAAAGTCGTTATGATGAAATCAGGTAAAGCAATGGTATCATGAGTTTCCGAAACTTTATTTGGATAGTTTGCTTGAATCATTTGCCTATGGTTCAACAAGATTTACAATGAGAACGTTTCAGTTGCGTTGCCCACAAATGCTTTCAACTAACAGAAGCAGGACAAGAAATACCAACCACCAAGTTTTATTGTGATATTCCTTTACATATAACAAATGTACAAATTAACATTTCGATGATTTCGTATGAAAGTTACAAAAAGGTTATCAGGCTTTCCTTGATTATTATTATAACTATTATAACTGTTTTGCCACTGACCATTCCAAGGCGGTTCTCATTTTCGTTAATTGTTTGTTAATCGTTTTTAATTGATCACTCATTTATACCAAATTGAAGATTGCATGTTCACCGACATTATCATCGGCTTTAAAAAATCTTCTTGAGAAAGGTAGTCCAAAATTTATACCAACTAAACACATCAGCGAAAAACGATCTCAGCCCTGGATAAATATAGAAATTAAAAGATTGATTAGAAAAAGAGATATATTATTTAGATAAGCTAAACATGCAGGAATGGGACATTTGACTAAAAGACATCTAGCACTCAAACACTTAATAAAACAAGAAAATAAAGCATCCTATAACACTTATTTAGAAACAATCCTTGGTATTGACAACGAAAATTCTAAACAAAGCTTATTTTCACCCAAAAAAATATTTTCACTAATAAAAAATACAAGACTAGACAACCAAGGCAACGCACCCTTATTTGAAAAATCCAGTGGTTCACTGAATTACGAAAATACTTCTTGCCAACAGTCAGACCTTATTCTTCTCGATTTCAGCAAGGCTTTAGACAAAGTTAATCATACATAATTACTTTATAAACATTATGGACATGGTATCAGAGGTTGTACCCTTGACTGGATTCGCTCCTTCTTGATAGGCAGAACTTAATTGGTGGTCCTTGAGGGTGAGAAATCTGATGAAGTTCCTGTGACATCTGGTGTGCCCCGAGGGTCTGTCCTTGGGCCGCTTCTTTTTCTTCTATATATCAATGACTTACCTGATCATGTAAAATCCCAAGTCCGACTTTTTGCTGAGGACACAGCTGTCTATCTTACCATCAACAACACAACTGATTGCAAACAATTACAACACGATCTTGATATTTTACAGAAATGGAAAAGTAAATGGGAAATGCACTTTAATCCAAGCAAATGCCAAATTCTCAACATCACGTACAATACACCATGACTGCACACTACATGGACAAATACTTGAGACCGTAACAAATGCAAAATAACTTGGTGTTAACATATCGAATGATCTTTCTTTTAATACACATGTTGACAAAATCTGTTTAACAGCAAACAGAACACTTGGCTTCATAAAACGTAACATCCAAACTGAAAAGAAAAAAGTTGAAGAAATAGCAAATAAAACTATTGTCAGTACTCAGGTAGAATACTCCTCTTCAGTATGGTCACCCTACACTAGATATAATATCAATAAAAAAGAAAGGGTGCACAGAAGAGCAATCAGATGGATACACAACAACTACTCAACATATGACAGTGTCTCAGATATGCAAAAATCACTCGGTTTAAGATATCTTGAAAACAGACGAAATGATGTTAAATTAGTAATGTTTTATAAGATTGTCTATTCTTTTGTAGCTATTCCTATCCGAACTTATTGAAAAAACCAGGAGAATGACTCGTCACACAACCCCTTAGCCTATAGACAAATCCATACAATTGCCAATTATTACAAATTTTCATTTTTTCCCAAGTACACTGATCCTATGGAATAACCTTCCGTCTGACATTGTGCTCCTGCCCTGCTTGAATCCTTCAAGCAGGCAGTAAGTCAAATAGCTGCAGCAGGATGTGTTATTAACCTGATTTTAAAATCTGTCTATATAATTAACACTTTTAACTGTTTTTCATCCTCACTTTTTCACTTGACGCCTAAATGTCGATGCTTTTCAAAATTCCTTCTTCTTGCACTGACTGCACGTCTGCTAATAATACCTGAAAGGGGAGTTAACCAGTAGTCGAAGATAGATATACATTCTGTTATATTTAAATTGAGTTAGTCTTTTGTATTTTCTTGTACCAGAATTTGTCATTTTAGTATGCTCGTATACTCTTTTAACAGTCCCTTTACTTTGGGATCAGTAATTCAGCACACAAACACTTAGTAGTAGTGCCTTTAAAACATAAACCAGAAGCGCGCAAGCTAAGTCAATATTACGTCACTTGAAACTTTAACGTTGCTTTTCATGCAATGGTATTCCTACATTAAATGGCGAAAAAAATTAAATTAAAACTTTCATCTTTAAGGCTTTCTTCTGCGTCTTCTGTCCACATACCATTTAAAAAAATCAGTTATTTATCTGCAGTCGTTAATTCACCAAGACAACTTGTACTTGTTTGTTCTTATGAGAACCTGTTTGGGCAAGTGTGAGGTTAATGCACCCTAAATCTTGTTTTACCCCTCCACCCCACCCACATTGGCAAATGTTTTGCCACTGACCGTTTCAAGGCTGTAACCCCTCCGGTTGTCTTTTCAGTTGTTCGGGTCTGCAGACCCGGCCAACTAGAGTCGGCATTTCCAAGTCTTTCAGGGCCATGGAAAACCGATGTACAGTGAAAGTAGTTCGTACTTAAATCGCCCCCATTATGAAACGGTAAAAATACTGTTAAAAAACAATTGAAAAAATTACTTGGTCAATATTTCATTTGAAGGACATTTAAGGCTAAAATTGCCATTAGGAGAAATATTGAGATCACGTGGTTTAGTGTGCGGAACAGCGGGTAGAAAAGATCCAATGACAGACAAATCAGCGATAAAAGAGAACATTAATCATATGAAATAACATTCAAAGTTATTTTTTTAACTTAAACAGAAATACAAATTTTTCGTGCATTTACCGTTGTCATTTTTCCATAGTATCACTATTAACAGAACACTGCCAGTTCGACCCACGACATTTTTGTGTATTGACAAAATCGAGGATGGTGAGACATACGACAACACATTTGCATATTGTTGTAAGTTTGGAGACTTTGAAACACGTAAGAAGTTAGTTTAAAACCTAGTTAATTTACTACCTATTTCAGTATTAAACTGAATACCTTTATATTGTATTCTGGCTAAGAAATGATCGTATGTTTTCTCTTCCTCTAGTTTTGAAAAGAAAAGTGAATTTTCAGTACTCTATCTGTTGTAACTGAATTTTAATTTGTTAAATCTGTTTATGCAATAGAAGATCGTCTTACTGTCTCTATACAGAAAGAACCCTCATCTACAGTTGTCAATGTTAAAATGGTTAATTCGTGAAAGTAGATCAACTTTGTTTATATCAAAAGTGTAGCAATTTGAAACCGGCAGATTCATAGAAGAAGCATTTATTTCAACCACTGTCTTAATAGTGGCCAACAAACGTTTCATTTTATATAGTATTATAATAAAATGTACCTAACCAACTGCCTTTTCTGAATTTATGAAGTTATTTAAACATCCAGCATTATCATTCAGTGCTGAGCCTATTATGATTTTTGATTAAAAGTAAAAAACATATACAATTACAGTTATGGAAGGTTACTTGAACGTTTTACTTAACTTTTTATTTCAATCAAAACTGATAAAACGCATTTGAATTCAGTGTACACGTTTTAAAGTGCCTTACTTCTTTACCTTATGTAAAAGAACAAAACAAGGAACACAATGCTTCCTCCCTCATCGACTTAGTAAAAATGACCAAAGAATATACAACTATATAAGTCTTAGTATGTACGGATACTTTCTTAGATCATATTTATACTAAACTAATGTGGACAGGCTATTGTAATTAAGCTTCGGAAGTTTCAAACATTGGAGTGCTATTATTACTAATATTTTATAGAATGTTTGCAGTGATTCTATACTGTTTCCTTCTTTCATAAGCCATACATATTATAGTATGCCTGTGGTTGTTTGTGTATCCATCCTTTAGCATTTTAAGTAGCTCGTCATTTTAGTGCAGTTTTGCTTTGTATAAGATACATTTTCATAATCCATTTGCCATTCTTGCCAAAGAATTATTCTCACTGCAGTTTTCATGTATTTTCAGATTTCATGCATTGAGTGCACCAATGATTAAGGAGGAAATAAGTTGAAATTCCAATAAACCATCAATGGCTAAACAAATCAACAAGAGCTAAAACAGTTGACAGTTCTGAAGCATGGCATTTCCTGAGAAAAGGAAAGTAATAAACCTGACAGGTGTAATAGTCTTTTAAACTGAAGTTCCTTTACTGAAAAGCTCTTTTTTAACATGCATAATTCTTTTTTATTTTAACTGTCAGTTGAAACTGAATAGTTGAAATGGTTAGTGCTTCAGATTTGTTCAGGTTACTTCATAGATCCCAGCCTGTAACACTTCATAATAATTAGGTTTTGGGCAGTTTGTTTATATTGTCTGTAATCTTTGATTTATGCAGTATACTTGACAGTCCAAAGATGAAATTTGATATACTGCACCTTTACGAACATGGATCAGATGAAGTGAAAATAGAGATGGTTGGTAGAATGCAGATAAAGAGCAGAGAGAACAAAAATCCAGTTATTGTCCTATTGATAAAGATTCATGGCTGTCAGATATTTGTATAACATGTAAAACAATATATCATTAAAATAGGCATAATGCTTGTAAAACTTGCCAAGTTTATTCTGTGAGACTGTGTGAAGTTTGACACAAATAATCATACTCAAAAAGAAAACTAAGCTGAGTATTTGTGATTGTGAACCTTTGTTAGCATGGACAGTATTGTCTAAATATTGAAAAAAAGACTAGTTAAAAAAGAATACTAGAGGATAAAACATTTTTATCAAAACCAGTTTTTGAAGTGCGGGTTGGTGTGTCAGATAACTATTCAGTTATATCAGCGGAACCGTAAAAAAGATGGTCACTTACATTAAAAATATGTTGAAACAATATATGCTTATATCACTCACTGCTGAAAATTACGTCTTAAGTCCATCTGTCCATTAACAATTACATTCAAAGGACATTTGTGAAACAACTTAATTTCTTTCAGTGAAATTTATTGAGTTCCATACAGAACTTTGTTTGCTGCAATCAAAAGATACAATTTCAAAGCTATTCTTCTTAGCATTTCCTTGACTAATTTGAGAATAATTTAAAACAAATGTTCCTTGGGGCAACTTCTAAATGCATTCTTCAATTTATTTTAATCAGTTAAAAAATGGCCACCAGGAGTGGAGTTATTTTCCTTACATGTCTGTACAAGTAATGGAATATTTATCAAAATCTCTGGCTTGATTTAAAAATAATTTGACAAAAATTGTAGCTTGAGTGACCCTCTGTCTAATTGTGGAATTTATTTTGATCTATGAAAAAACATGCCCGGCAGGGGTCAGGCTTATTTTCCTTAAATGTCTGAATGCGAAACTGAGTAGTTTCCTTGGTGAGGCATAGGCCTCATGTCTAAGCTGTATAAAGTTAATCCTAGTTTTCTGATCATTTTATGAAAAGAATTTCAAAAATGTTAACTATGGACAAGGTCATTTCAAGTTGTGGGCTAAGGTAAAGTGAGGAAATTTAGAAGAAGAAAATAATGCTTAAATAAATAATCAAAAATTCATTAATTACAGCACATGAGAGTATTATTTTATTTCAAGCTTTCATTTGAGATGTTTTGTCAAGTACCTAAGGTTGTAATGTAAATTGTATGCATCTTGGATTTGAATACAGTGGTACTTTGAGCTTTGTAGCGGCATTTTGAGAGGGTTTTCGCTGACAAATGAGTACCTCAAACTTTGTGTGCACAGATGAACAATATAAGACAGCATGGGTTTCTTGTTTAGGAATATTTCTAGTACTGAATTCATTTGTACATAAATTAAACCATCATCTTCAAAAATGGGTTTTTAGTATCAAATTGATAATTGTCTCACTTATAGCTCAACCAAGCGGGTGAGCTTTTTCGGTCTCCAGGTGTCATCATGTGTTATCTGACCTCCTGTTTTGCTCCAGACAGCATGTCCTCATAAACGTTCGTGTCAGAACTGATGGCAAGGGTGTTCCTTGCTTGAAGCTTTATAAAAGTTGTTAAAAGTATATCATTTCATTCTGAAATCTATTGTTGCTATGCCAGAAAGAATGAAAACCTTAAAAAACTTCATTCCAAAACCACCAAACATAGAACTCTGAAAGTTAGTCTAGTGATCCTCTTCCAAGATTGTTCAAATATACTTAAAGTTTGGTTTTTGGCATGAAGAAGTTTCAATTCTTTCTTTCATTTTGATAATAATCCTGCCATTTCAGCTCTTTCACTCAAGTGAGCATTTTAGTGCCATCATGTTTGTATATTTCATAAGTAATGTAAATAAAAATCTTGATATGAGGTAACCACTTTTTTGTTTTAAGATCTTATGAAAACAGAACAAGAATCTTGGTATTTTGCCTTCCTATTAAATGTTAGATATCAAGGAGTGAGGATTAATTAGACAATACATTTGTACTAATTAGACTGATACTGGGACCTCGGTTTAACGTCTCATCCGAAAGACAACTAGTTGTGTTAGTGGACGAGCGGGGATCGATCTCGCGACCCCTGAGTTATTCAATATTTCATTATTTTTTGAGTAGCACATTGCTATAATCAGGAGATATTCTGAAAAAAAGAAAGAGTTTGAATCGTCAATCGATCGTTTTAATAAACAGAAAAATAACGTAAAGGACAAAATGACATTCTATTTTTGTAACTGCCATAAGTGAATTTTACACTCAACAAAATAAATTAAGGGTCAAGACTTAGGTTCATAGATTTTTTAAATGCAAAAATGTTCATGTAAAAGTTAAATTGTGTTTTGCTTTAGACACACCAGTACTTGTGTATATAGGTGTTTATCTACCCGTAACAGCTCAATTATCCCGTGCAGGTCCGTGTAAACACACCTACCCCTCAAAATCAAGTGAAAATTAAATGTGTAGAATAAAGTCAAAGTGACATGAGCAGGTTTTAACCTCTGATACCTTGAAGACACATGTCGGATATTGAGGCAGCCAGAGCATTCGGTCGTCTGCTGGCTTGGCAAACGCAGTTCAAGGTGGCCTATGAGCATGGTGGTAGCCAAAGTGTAATCCAATAACTTTGGCAAAAGTACCTGAACACAGGCGCCGTCGCCAGACGTCCTCAGAGTGGACGTCCAAGTCAACATCTGCTCTGGAAGACCGTGCCATCGTTGTCCTGGCAAAACGCCTTAGGTTTGACTCGGCTGTTGCTCTAAATAGAGACTTCCAAACTGCTTCCAGTGTTCGAATCTCGGCACAAGCATATCGCAACAGACTCCACGACGCTAATTTACATGCTCGCCGTCCTATGGTACGTCCTCCTTAAACGCCAAGACATCGTGCGGCCCGTCTGGAGTTTGCCAGAGATCACGTTAATTGGCAGCACAGGCACTTTCGTAATGTACTGTTCACCGACGAGTCCAAATTTTGCCTGCACTTCCATGATGGACGTCGGCGTGTATGGCATCAGCGAAATGAGCGCTTCAGCGTGTGTTGCATATTCGAACATGACAAGTTTGGTAGTGGCTCTGTTATTGTTTGAGCGGGCATTTCTTACGACGGACTTACAGACATTTTGTTTGTTAACTGCACAGTTACTGCTAGACGTTATATTGACGAGATTCTCCGACCTCACGTCATTCCATATGCTGGTGCAATCGGTCAGTAATTCGTGTTAATGGACGACAATGTTACAGCTCACCGTGTGAGATTCGTCAGGCAGTACCTTGACGACCAAGGTGTTGAACGTATGGAATGGCCAGCTAGGTCTCCAAACATGAACCCAATAGAACATGCCTTTGACATGCTACAGCGCCGTGTTTCCGCACGACAACATCAGCCGTCAACCAGAAATGAGCTAGCTGCTGCCCTTACTGAGGAATGGGGTCTCATACAACAAAGGGACATCAAAAAGCTCATACGCAGCTTCCAGACCCATGTCAAAGAGGTAATCCGAGCACGAGGAGGTCATACCCTTTTCTAAAATTTAACTGGTTTCCATGTTTCTTATGATACGCCATTGTGTTTATACCACCCATCAAGTCTCAAACACTTTAAAACTGACTGACAGGGATTGTCTTTGAGGGTTAATTCTCAATTGCTACTGTTTTTGTGAAACACGTGTTACTTTTAGTTTAGATTGATCACAGATATAATGAATTTTTGCTGGATATAAAACTTCAGCAAGTAAAAAATGCATGTCTTTAAGAACTGCTGTCATAAGTCCTTGACCCTTAATTTCTTATGTTGAGTGTAGTTTCATTATATTAAGTGCTCTTTATGAGGTTACGTATACAGCAAGATAACTTTACGTTAATTCTTAAGTTGAATATTGAGTTTAGAGAGTTTCTAAAATTTCCTAAAACTTCAGAAGTTATAACAAATTGACAGATTTTGTCATGGCGGTGTTGTTGCTAATGATCAGGAATTGTTCGTTATTTTTCAAATTAATAGTAAAGGAACAATCAACTTAAAAATGTTCAATTATTCAAAAAAGACTTTTTAAGCTTTTATCAGACCAATTACTGTCATGACTGTTAAAAATTTATATTGCTTATGATCAACGGACGACGATTTATAAACGGTCAACCATTAGGGGATGCTAATGAAAGAGATTTCAATATCTGACATTTTCAAAAATAAATCTACATCAAAACAAATTGTAGCAAATGCTTGCAAAAGCCCCTAAAATAAACAGAGAACTTGAATCTTGAATATTTTTACAGAAAAGCAAAACAAATCAATTTCAATTTGAAGGTATAATTTCCAGTCACTACAGCAGAAGCGAGTAGAATGTGTAAACTATATAACATAGGGAAAAATATTGACTGTTGCTGTCGTTCTTAATCGTGATGAAAAATAAACGCTTACTGATAAACCCCGTACTTACATCTTTAAAACTTCAAAGACATAACATATGCTACTTTACTAAGAAACAAGAGGTGCGCAGAAGCTATGAAACACAATCATAAGTAACAATACAAACTATACAATTAGAATGTTTCCATTATTTAAAATACACTATGTTGTTATGCTAGGGACATGGAGTACACATGTTCTTTTAGGTCAGCTTTATGATTTATACTGTAGGTCACTTCCATACTGCGAAAACTGCTGCACACTATACTGGGGTGGCTGGGAATAAGCCAATGACGACTGCATAGTTTGAACTTGAGGGCCATACATGGTAGGGCCTTTTGTATAAGGTAACCGGTAGCCCATTGGTTGATGCGGCAAGTTGTTAATAACAACCTATGTGTCCTGGTTAAGGTATGACATGACCTTGATTTGTGAATTAAACAAGCATCGCACATACTTGCTCTGGACATAGCTGTGTAGCGGTTATATAATCTTTTATGAGAAAGGGCAAACAGATCACAATAGAGGTTAGTCCAGCGGGTGTGGACAAAATAAACGCACCGAAAGCGTTACGTGTATAAAAAAGTTGACTTGAAGTGTGTCAATGAAAGCAAACAGAAATCTGTTTAGAATAAGGCTGCAAAACAACAATGCTAGTCTTGTGACACCTGTTTTGGCTATTGTCAAAACTTTTTCAATAAATTACAGGAAATTCTGGAACATTATAAATTGTTTGATCTTTTCACCCTGAAAAAAACTTGAAAGAATAAATCAATTAGAATAGTTGTATCTGTTTAGTAAAGGGTAAATATTAGGATTTAACAATTTTACCTGAACTAAAAGAACTTCGTGGATCAGTGTTGTCTCAAGAATAAAATGAGAAAGGAGACAATTACCGAAATATGTAATCTATTAAAACAAGCATTTTCATTGCCAGAACCGCCCGCAGCCAATCTGAAGGAAAGTATTTATCAAGATTTATTTTATAAAAAGCAGTTTCATTATTATTATTCTTGCAGCAATCACGTATCTGGTGACGCCAAAACTAGTCAAAAGTCATGTGAAACAAAACATTTTATTTTGTGTTTTAGTTCCGTGTAGTTCAGTGATTAACGACACTCATTGCAGAAAAGTATTGGATAAGAACATATTTTGTGAGAGGTTTTCCATCTGTAACAGCTTATTAAAAAGCCGGTGTTACTTACTATCTTCTCTGTTGCCTTCACTCTTCATGCTATTGTATTCTCTTTATCACAGTGGTCCTTACTGAAATCTAGGTTTTGAGATAAACGATACGAAATCAGTCTATAATATTAGTTTGTGGTAATGCTCTCACTATGTCAGAGTATTATATAAAATTCACTGAAAATAGCTGCTAACATATCAAGTGCAATGAAAACACAAAAAGAAAAAAAGTTATATGCCACGATATCAATGCTTTAGATAATTTGGTTTATGAAAAGAGACGAACAAAGGTTTCTGTTTATTTCTATAAACAAGTGACATATAATCCCAAATGCTTACTTTGAAAATTGGCAATGCTCAGTGGTTAATTTATTGTGTCTATATATCTATGTAAAAATCAGTGACCCTGGGCCGGAGCCAATTATGTCTCTAGGGACATCATATAAACAAACTTGGTTTGGCTGCGCACTAAATATATATGCTTCAGGACAGAAAATAATTCTAAAGTTTGTCACCTTTATGACTAGTGGCCAGGTGGATTCAGAGTGATATTGGTTAATGCAAGTTGATGACGACGGACACCGAGCGGCATATCACAACAGCTCACGCTAAGCATTAAACATTAGTAAAAGAACTTTCGATATATGGTTGTGGAGATGTTGACAAATTACATCTACATTTTTTTAAATCCCTGCATCTAATACAATATCAATTGTTTAAGTTGTACCCGGAAGATATTCTATTTCTTGAAAATGAAAAGGCAGTTTACCTTAACCATACAGTAGTAAAGTTGAATCATCAAATACCGCATGCTTCAGCTATGCGAACGTACCGGGTACCCAGCTCTATGGGTATGAAGTCTTAACTCTTAGCATGGCTATATTGTAAATACAATCAAGGTCAATAGACAGTTTACTTTATCATTTGCTAGCGGCATTGTTTAGACGAAAATTTTAGGTGAAGTGTACGAGTTTAATATCTGTTCAGCTTAAGTGTCATGTTTTACAATACGTATGTAGTGTTTAGTTTAAGTTTTTATTACAAAAACTGCCTTATCGGGATTTTCGTCCTTGTCCTCTTGAGTCACAGCGATTAATTTATACTAAGTGCCAATTTACAAATTAATATAGCGTGTTTCTATTCCACGTGAGCATAACATAAACATGAAGGACTAATAATGATAATTTGATGATATTAATTAGCATTGCGGAAATATAACTGAATAAAAGATAAAAGCTTACGCAAAATTTGAATGCCGTTATATTGAAATTTCATTAGAAAACCAGATTACAATAGTAGGTTATGTATGTACTATTTAACACATATGCACGAAAACAGCCATTTTCACCTTCTGGCAAACGCTCTTTTCGCATAGGCGCGCAAAAAAGGAACTAGGAGAAGAAAATGGGTCCTGTAATAAACGTCAGGATTAAAACAGGTGAGGCAATGATAACATCATTATATTTTGTTTCCCAAAATAAATTTGCATAGTTTGCTTAAGTCATCAGTCTATGGTTCAACAATAATTCAAATCAGAATATTTCTGCGGCGTTGCCAAAAAGATGCTCTTAAAATTTGGAAAATAAAAGGACAAGAAATACCGGCTAACAAGTTTTATTGTGAAATTTAATTGGACAAGAGGAATTTACAAGTTAAAATATAGGTAATTTTGTATTAAAGTTAAGAAATGTTATCAGGCTTTATTAGCACATTGCTATAATCCAGAAATATTGTTAAGAAGGATTTGAAATATTTCAGGAATAGATTTTAACGACAAACGATGTATTAATTGGTAAATAAAAAGAAAAAACTAACGAAAAGAATTACAAGGTGCAGTTCATTCTACTGATAATTGAAAGGATCTTATCCAAATGAATCGACACCTAATGTTCAGTTATTCAAAAATGAAGTTTATGGTTTTGTTCGACTAATCGTTGTCACGATTGTAACGAAATGTAAGAAATTAGAAGTGAATTTTGAACGGACTAAGATTTCTAAATGATCGGCCATTGGTGTATGTTAATGAAAGAGAGATTTAAATATTTGAAATTTTTAAAACTGAACATAGTAGCGTAGATTTTCATAGGTTTCTAAGTCTGTTACAATTTATTTGTATGCAAGGTCAATCTCCTTTTTTAGGAAAGCAACATGGAAACATTTTCTAATCTTTCTACGATATTTGAATATGGGATCATCCTAGAGTTGAAAATTACCTAATATTAGTTATCTACATATATATCAGTATTACATAGGGATAAATTACACATACATTCCAAGAAATGAAATTCCCGCATTAAGAGTAGAAAAAATAAATAAGAAAATAAAAATCATGTTTCACCTTTTTCCTCAACAGTATTACTGCTATAGGAGAAATAAAATATTATTACAGATTATATCATGCTATTTCTACAATACTGGTGTGGGGGGAGCAACTCGCACACACACACACACACACGCGCGCGCACACGCACACACACACACACGCGCATGCACACGCACACACACACACACACACACACACACTGTAATTTGGACACCGAGTTGTGGATACGCTTCGCAATATCCAGTATTATTTTGTTAAATGTCTTAACAATTCTTGTATTTTAGTACAAATCATTTCATCAAAAAAGTTGTGCTTCTTTCTTGTAACACCTAGCTGGTAAAATTTGTCCAAAACTTATTTTATCTTATTTGGAATTCTGTGTCCCATTCATACTGTATGTTGCACCGAATGTGTTTTCTGCGGATACTGCTGCACACCATACTGGGGAGGCTGTGGATAGGCTGATGACGACTGCATAGGTGTACTCTGTGTATAATGAGGCTGCACGTAACCAGTTTGCTGCACCGAACTGCTAACAACAGCAAGGGTTTGTCCTGGTGGTGGTACGATTACATGACCTTGATTTGAGTATTGGACCGGCGCAGGATTTATCTGCCCTGCAAAAGCTTGGTCTCGGTCGGTATAATCTTTTATCAGGAGTGGCAAACACACAACTAGAGAGATTACTCCAGCAATTGTAGACAAAATAAACGCAACTGACAGCGTTCCATGTTTGTCAAAACCAACCGGAAGCGTGTCAATAAAATCGAATAATTCTTCGAAGTCCTTCGCGTTTTCAATTCCAAAAACAGTTACACCAATCAAAATTAATACACATGAAAGTAAATTGAAAAAGCTTAAATATTCAAGCTATTCTAAACCTAATTGAAAACATTTAGTACACATTATTAACTTATCGAAGGATTTACTTACTGGTACAAAGAATCATTGTAGTGGGAACAAAAATATCACAGTGTTTACCTGAACATGCCACAAGGACACAGTTAATTGCACGGATCGTTCTGTCTTGGCGTGAAAATAAAATCACAAGTGAGATAAATACAGACAACAGCAAGCCGATAAAGCCAATAGTTTCCATTGCTCGAACTGCTACAAGCCAACCTGTAAAAAGGCAAAGTAGATATTTATTTATCTACCGGCGTAATTATAAGTTTTTAAACTTAGCGTTTTCATTCTAAAGGTATACAAAAGTATAGTGTAGACATATCGTTTCTTGAAATTTAAAACAAACAAATTATTATAAAAATTCTGTTAAATATTGACAGTAAAAGGAAATTAAGCTTATCAGTAATTCCGGAAAAAGAGGATCATTTAACGTATTAAATATGTGATTTATTCAAACAATTCAAAGCTTTTCGATGCATTTAACCATTTCTTTTTTTTGCTGCAATAATCTGAATAGATTTTGATATTTATTTATAATTTTGTAATTAAAGTGATGATTTTCTTTGTAGATAAATGAAGGACTACGATCAGTCAATTAAAAATTTTTAATTTTAAGCTTTAAGATAACGAAATGCAAAGTAAAAACCTGTGTGCTTCCGAACTTTGCTTCTTGGAAAATGTGAATCAGGATTAAAAAATAAAAAAACGCAACAACAACCAAAAAGCACATAAAACAAACAAACAAACAAACATAACAACAACAATAACAACAACAACAACGATAATAATAATAATGAAAAAATTTGAACTTTTACTCAAATACACATTTCTACTTAAACTGCTGAAATATGATTTTAAACAGATTAATAACTTTGTAATTCTAGTAAGAGCTATTATCCTATTCTTTTAAATAATTACCGGGAAGTGTTTCCTTAATACCACAAGAACAGCTTTCTGATCCGAAAATAGTCACACAGGCGCATTCCTTCCATAAGCCAGTGTGATAACTAACATCAAATCCAATGCCATATAGGTCAGACGACAGTGTTAAAGAAGACCATTTTGGAACGGCGAGTCCTGAAATCTGCAGCACGGTAACAAGTATTAAAAACAAACTAGCGATTTTCAAGAACGCAGTAGCCGTAGAAAAATTACCACACCCCATTTTTTAAAATAACTTTAATCAAAATTCACGAAAGCCGAGTTTTGCAAGTGAAGGTTTTAAGCCTGCAAAACGTTGTCATAAATAAAGGCACAGACGCGTAAATGACTTACTGGAATATTACCCAATCATAATGTTTGTAAAATTGCTATGGATTGATTACATTGTCAATAATGATAATAAGTTGTAATTTATGTCATACGGCTGGTAATTTTCTTTAAAGTCTTGAAACTTAAGTCAATGTTATCTCAAAAAATATATGTAGTTTCTATCCATATGACTTACCTTAGATATTAGCGAAATACTAAATTAAAAATGTGTATAATCAATGAAACGAAAGTATTCATATATGAAAACTGATTAATATATAGAAATATTATATGAAGTTTTCCTCTGCAGCACAAACCCACAGGTACCGAAAGTGGGGGGTGTCTGCTCCTTTCTATGAGATGTGCGTGTCCGAAGTATAGTTTTGCTTAGACCAGGACGGAAGCCGAAGTCATTGTGACCCTAAACTTTTGATCGGTAACTTCAAAATTACTAGCGTCTGTATCCGAAAAAGAGTTTTCTAGGGATAAAGAAAAACCCTATTGAAAAGATGTGTTTACTAAGTCGTACTTTCTGATTAATACTCTATATTTTAGTCGTTAGTGCCCTGTTTTGTTCTATGTATTTTGTCTTTCGCAAGAAGTAGTTTACAAAAATGATTTGTTGATGATTAAAGAAAATCAAATCTACGGTTACAGAACATTAAAATGATACAAAAGGTTACAGTAAACGATCACAATCATAAAAGGCTACAATCCTTTTGTATGTGCATTTTTTTTAACGAACGGGCAGGTATAGACAGAGATTTTGAAAAGAAATAATGTTAGAATATGACGACTTCGACAAGCAATGGCATGATAATTTGTTCATTTTTCATAACTCTAAACAGATGATAAATCATTCATTACGCACGAATGTGCCTAAGTAATTGTATTTAACAAAATTTAACAAAACACGGAAATATTAACAATGACGCGTCGGTTCCATTGATGTCAATTATTGGCCTGTAAATAGAAAACAAACCCAAGAAATTTCAGCTGCTTATGTTCTTAAAGAAACTTGGTTTTCCTTAACACAATGATAAAAATGGTGGAGATAAGCCATGTATTCTCTAGAATCAGTGAATTTATATCTAGTGCAATAACTAAGTAAGAGCTATCTCAATCACCTCTTACTTAAAAGAAACAATATTCACTG
This sequence comes from Cyclina sinensis, assembly GCA_012932295.1. NCBI lineage: Eukaryota > Metazoa > Mollusca > Bivalvia > Venerida > Veneridae > Cyclina > Cyclina sinensis. The sequence goes on along the minus strand of JAAONU010000014.1, from coordinate 2,932,052 downwards.
TCCCATTCAATATACTTTTTATGGTAATTTCTCTCAATAAATGCCTCTTACCAGCGCTCAGGAAAGAACACTTAAGTCAGGATGTCAATTTATTGATTAATTAATTAATCAAAGGCGAATTAGACACGTTCAAAGGAAAAAAAAAACAGTCAAGGCTGATATCATTTAAAGGAGAATTAGGAATGTTAAAGCTGTACCTCAAACATACATAACGAAATTAAATTTAGAAACAGAAAGGCATTTTGTTCTTGTTAAACAGACCATGTATAGTCCAAAAAAAAAACCACACATTATGTAAGTTCAATATTTAAAAATCTTGTTTCAATTATAAAGTTTATAACAAAATTACAGAGTTACATATGTGATACAATTATGTTTTGTTTCGAGCATTTCAGATATTAGATAAACTTCATACAATTCGGTTTCGAAAATTTTCATAGACCGATTTATTGTGAAGTAACGTGTTTTGTGCTATTAAAGATAACGACAAAACGGTAAAATTACCAAGTTTCAATGGTTTTTGAAAATTGATACATGCAATTTGATAATTATCGAAATTACATGCTCTATACACAATATCTAGTTAAAAAAAACTACTTGTATAACTACTAGTAAAACAAAAGCTTGCATTACATAGAGGTAAAAGTGAATGGCCATGTACTTGTATTTTAGGCTAATATAAATAACAGATCAGAACGTTTAAGATATTGTACATTGAACATCGTCTCCGCTACATCTAAACAAAACAAAATAATCATCATGAATATGCGTACATGTATCACACATAACTACGAGGGTGCATCAATAAATTCGTAAACTAATTCAATAGCGTCAAAACTACTGGTCCGTTTAAAATGAAACTTTAAATGCTGTGAAAACAGATTATTTCAAATTGAATCGTACTATGAACATAACTCTGACGTCATCACTTATCACGTCATTAACCGTAAACGACGTCACGTTACGGGCGTCCGTTCGAAAATGGCGTCACACAGCGTCAACGAACATCGTTATAAAGTTTTACACAAAACTCGGAAAGTCTTTTTCCGATATTCGTGAAGATTTGCAAAAAGTTTACGGAGAGGCTGCTTTGTCAAAAGGTGCCATTTTAAAGTGGATGAAGCGGTGTAAAGACGGTAGAGAGGCAACTGAAGACGACAGTCGTGCAGGTAGACCAGTGACTGTAACAGATGAAGAAACAGTGGCTGCCATTCAGGAGTACATACTCCGAGATAGACGAGTTAGTGTGGAGCACGTAGCAGATAAGTTCGCATTTTCATATGGTACATCTCAGGGCATTATGACTGATAGATTAGGAATGCGCCGCGTTTCAGCAAGATGGGTGCCTCGTTTGTTGACGTCGGAGCAGATGGGGGTAAGGGTGAAAATGTGTCAGCAGTACGACAGGAGGTATCGTGAAGAAGGCGATTACTTTCTAAATCGAGTGATAACATGTGATGAAACGTGGATTCACTTTTTTGAACCGGAAAGCAAACATCAGAGTTCTGTCTGGAAGCATCCTTCCTCGCCTTCCTCTACAAAAGCGATAATTTCCAAGTCAGCCGGGAAGGTTATGGCCATTATATTCCGTGATACATACGGTGTAGTGCTAAACCACTCCGAAAACGACAGTCACTGGGAACTTTTATGCAACATTACTTAGAACGGAACTCATGGCGGCAATAAGGAGAAAGCGCCCACATCTACTTAGGTCCGGATTCATATTACATCACGACAACGCGCCGAGCCAATCAAGACACGTTGTCATGGATACACTAGAAAAACTCGACGTCGAACTGTTACCGCACCCAACCTACAGCCCGGACCTAGCAATTTGTGACCTCTGACTGTTTCCAACTTTAGAAAACAGTCTTCGTGGTACGAAATTTGAGTCAAGAGAGGAACTGAGGTGTGCCGTGGACAGACAGCTGCGGGAGATGTCACGTGACGGACTACAACACTTGTTCGAGTCTTGTGTCGAGAGATGGGACAAGTGCAAATCGTGCATCGGACGTTACTTTGAGAAGGAGTAATCATTTTAGGTACTTGAATTAAATCATTTCCCCGCTATTGAATTAGTTTATTGATGCACCCTCGCATAATACTTTTATAGAAATATGTCATTATTACATAAACATTAACTGGGAGGATAAACATAGGGAACTTTAATTTTTAATGTTAATGTAAAATTATTTTTAATACAAGAAAGCAATATAAACAAATTTCAATTTGAATGTCTTTCTTAGACACTTTAGCGTCAGAAATAAAATAGGAAAAGTATCTTCATAGGGCACATTTATTGACCTTGCTGAAAAAGAAACGCTGTCTAATAAACCACGTACAAACTTCACAGACATGTAGTATATATATATATATATACTACCTCACTAAGTAAAAACGGGTGCGCAAAAGCTTTGAAACACAATCATTAGTAACAGTAGAGCCGGATAAACTTTCTCATTTAAGACACTAACCTATTATTCTATTTATCCTGTCACATCTGGCATTTGTCAATAAATTACTAGGATATTGAAAACCTATCTTTAAAGTGTTTCAAATGTCAAGGTTATCCGCCAGGTGAACATATACACACAAAATAGTTCCAAAATTTCGAAATTTGTTTCCTTGAATGATCATGCTATATTATAAGATCTAAATATTGAAATATTTAATTTTATTCAAGTAGTCTCTGTTTGTAATAACAACCATTTAATCACTTCCTTCTGCTGGTTATAAACACAAAAGTAGTCCATGACGTCACCGATGATGACGTAGGTAGCATGTGCCGTATAAAGCAAAATTTATACGACCCCCCCCCCCCCCCCCCCCCCTTATCGGGTCGGATATGAAATAATTGACAGGATAAATTATACAATTATTATTTTTAGTAAACTATTGGACTATTGAATACACAGGTTTAAGATTTATACTGTAGGTCACCTTCATATTGCAGAAACTGCTGCACATCATACTAAGGCGGCTGTCGATAAGCCGATGATAACTGCATATGCTGAGTCTGAGAGCCATACATTGTAGGGTCTTGTGTATAAGGCTGTCTGTAGCGCATTTGTTGATGCGGCAAGCTGTTAATAACGTGTGTTTGTCCCTGTGGTGGTATGACAACAGGCCCTTGTTTCGTGTATTGAAACGGCACAGGATTTACTTGCACTGGCTATGGCTATGTAGGGGTAATATAATCTTCTATCAGAAGGGTTTAACAGACCACAACAAGGATTAGTCCAGCGACTGTAGACAAAATAAAATCAGCGTTCCATGTGTATCAAAGTTGACTGGAAGTAGCTCAATGATAACAAAGGTTTTTTTCGAAATCTTCTTATTCTCTATTCAAAATATTATATCACCGATACGAATAAATGTCTCCGGAAATCATTACAAATACATCAATCTTTCTTTTTCATTTTCGTGTTGTTTGCATGAAATATGTATAAACAGTAAGGTTGTCTCTTTTTGATGGTATCTTTGTTATTTTTATTCTGTTAGATTGTGAGAAAAATCAGACTAGCTGGCAAGTAAAAGAACTGAGATGTCCCTTTGCCTCCCATGTTCTTCACATTGTTAGTTAACGAGTGAGAGGAAGGCGTATTACAGAGTAAATGATTTTCGCCGAGAGAATAAAATAACAAGGGAAAATAATTACTGAAATCTGTAAACCTACTGACCAGGATACCCTTTAAGATCTATAATGATCGGATAAAATGACAAGAGAGACAATTACTGAAATCTGTAAACCAATAAAACCAATCGACAATCTGAAAATGTACTTTATTCAAATTTATTTTATAAAAAATAGTTTAAGGTGATTAGACATGCATATAACGACTGAATCATTTAAATAATCATAAATTTATGTTAAAAAGGGCTTAATAACAGCATTAAACAAATATTGCTTTTGAAGAGAAAAAACGTGCTTTTGATGATCGGCTGTTTCCATCACGACAGCGGTAGTTTCCGCCTTTATATTTTGTTGTGTTGTAGATTTATCCCTTCAGTTCAAGAAACACATAAAGGAACACTTATATTATCATGTTACAAATTGTAACCTTTAAAACTACTCGAATTTTATTAGTAAATTTAACTTTCGTGACAGTAGAACTGGTTGAAATTTTACCTTAGTCATAAATGTGATTAATAAATATTTTCAATTTCTTTCATGCTTCGTTTTAAAATATCAATGATGCAATAAAAACTATCATCTCAACATTTAACATGTTGTGTTATCCTTAAATGATTACGTAATAAACGATATCTGTCATTTAAGTGTCGTAAAAATGAACTCAGGTGACCTTATGTGTTAGGACCCTATTGGAAATTAGTCGATTATTTATGGATTTTCGACTTTATGGGTTAATCTGTGATTATATGTCAACTTGTTATATGTTATATTTTATATGAAAATATGATTATATTTTAATGAAAAATCAGATATAATGTGATTATGAAAATAAGAGATAATAATTTTGTGATATAAGATCCTGTGATAATAAAAGAAGATATTATTATATAATATGATATTTTATATTGATACTTGCGTACTTTTTTGTTGTTTGTATATATATTTATATGACATATATTCACGAATAAATCAATAAAAAAACAACATTTGTTTCAATAGAATGGAAATTTACCCAATTTACATGTTGTGATATTGTTTAAAGAAGAATAATACGGCATGCGCATTTATCAGGATCATGTGTCTGCTTATAAATTAAGATCCAATGAAATGCCATTAAGATCCATTAAGCACGCCTCATACTATGGGATTTATGCAAATTAACCTACCCACAGGGACCCTTGCATATTCTCCATAGCCGACGAAACAAAACAGTTAACATAATTATATGACCCAATCAATGTTCAAGATGAGACAATTAGCATAATTTGATGGCGAGTGTTCTTACATTTGTTTGAAATATTTTTGATCTGTCACACTTCTGAAACCATTAAGTAATAGTTGCTTCCAAGTAGTATGTCTCAGTGACTTTTACTTAAGTAGCTTCCATGCAATTAAATATGTAATTTGATGTAAATAAAATTCAATCGACTTGTAATTGTGATAAAAGATATTCTGATTTTGGCCATTTAAATAAGTTTTTGACAGTTTTCAGGGCCTTTCTTGTCTATTATTGTGTTTTTCTATAAAAAGAGATCCAGGATAAATATGCAGAAATAGATATGCATTTGTTTTATTATAAAAATCATAGTCAATGATTCCTTACACGTATCTCAGGAGAAAAAATATCACCACATCACTGTTTTATGAAAACAAAATCACTTGATTTGAGTAAGCTAGTCAAACCTGCTTACTTGTATACATAGATTTAAACATTTCATCAATGTATATTCATAATGTAAGCTTAACTTGTGAAATTTTGTTATTTGATTATTTTCAGTCTACATTTTTACTTTTTATCATAACTTGAAAGTTTTTTTTAACAGTTCAGTTTTTTGTGGCAAGGGATAAATGTACGTCACTTGAAATCGCTTTCGCGCGTGACAGGTGCGACTAAGTGCATGTTTTTATACCCCCGAAGGGAGGCATATAGTTTTTGAACTGTCCGTCCGTCCGTCAGTCAGTCCGTCCGAAAACTTAAACATTGGCAAGAACTTTCTTATTGGTAAGTGGATTTACTTCATACTTGGACACAACACCCCTTTGGACAAGACCTTTCCACTGACCTATATTTATTTGACCTTGGCCCCTGAATGACCTTTACCTTGAAGATCCACTTGTCCAAAAACTTTAACATTGGCAATAACTTCTTTATTAGTAAGTGGATTTACTTCATTCTTGGACACAGCACCCCTTTGGACAAGACCTTCACACTTACCTATATTTGTTTGACCTTGACCCCTTTACCTTGAATATCCAATTGTCCAAAAACTTCAACATTGCCCATAACTTCTTTATTAGTAAGTGGATTTACTTCATACTTGGACACAACACCCCTTTAGACAAGACCTTCCCACTGACCTTTAATTATTTGACCTTGACCCCTGAATATCCAATTGTCCAAAAACTAATATTTGGCCATAACTTCCAAATTGGTTAGTGGATACACTTCATACTTGGACACAACACCCCTTTGGACAAGGCCTTCCCACTGACCTATATTCTTTTGACCTTGACCCCTGAATGACCTTCACCTTGAAGATCCAATTGTCCAAAAACTTTAACATTGCCCATAACTTCCTTATAAGTAAATGGAATTATTTCATACTTGGACACAACCCCCTTTGGATAAGACCTTCCCACTGAACTATATTTATTTGACCTTGACCATTGAATGACTGGTTCTCAGCTCAAAGGTCAAAGCACCACGTTCGGGTGCATTGTCATCTTACAGTGACAGTTCTTGTATGAATATCAATTTGCTACAAAAACATCTTTCTGATCAAAATTAATTTTTGAGCAAATAACAGTAGAGTGAGATGAATTGTGAAATTACTTAACGTTACACATTTACTTAGTCCAATAGCTTTACTAGACAAGTTTGTCATATAAATCAAGATTCTATACTGTTATGTTTTCCTAGAAAATTAATTCACTAAGTTCATTCCATGATTTCACAGATACGGAATGTCAGTTATTTTAATATAAGTTTATTAAAATAAATGTTCTAAACACCACAAGATCAATATCTTTGTAGATTCAATTTCTCTGGTGGTTTAATTACTTTTACCAGATCTTGTTTTATAGGAGCGATCAGGACTTAGTGTAGTGTGAGTGGAGTTACATGTAAGCTTGTCTTGATTTTCTGAGTCATCGACTCAGAGTCGATCATTAAAGCTAGTATATTTTAGCTGAACTGGTTCCTGCTGGGGCAGATCTGGCGAGATAGAAAGTAGTGATTGTATATCAGTGTCTTTGAATCGTGCTGCTGATTAGATTTCAGAGTATGTCGCCTTTTTTTTCTGTAAATACCACCATTTTCTGTTTTGACAACATAAGATCTGTCATCAATCCTTCTAACTACTACTGCGGGATTCCAATCATTACCCTGTCTTATCTTTATCCATTCTCCATAGATTCCATAGTTCGGACAGATCTATCGTAAAAGAATTTTGATCTGGCTGTAAGCATTTGCATTTTCGGTCTAGCAGTTGGTTTGCTAATTACTTTCGATTCAAGCTGGGCACTTGTTGCAGGTTAAATTGATCTCAATTGTCTTGACATAAGCATTTTTGTTAGGGTTTTACCACAATCTAAAGGGGTATTTCTGTTTCCAAGGATACCTAAGTATGGATCTGTACCAGCTTGTGTTGACATAGGTAGCAAAGTTTTGCATATTGCGACAAATTTCTCTGCTAAAGCATTACTCTGACTGTAAGTAGGGCTTGATGTTCTGTGATTAAAGTCCCATTGTCTTGCAAAATCTGCAAAACTTGTAGTAGTAGCTTGTAAGTAGTAGCTAGCATTGTCACTTACTAGTGTTTCTGGAATGCCATATCTGCTGAAATAGCTCTTGAGTGTCTGAATTATAGTATGAGCACGAGTATCAGTCGGCTGACATAGCTCAAAGTACCTACTGTAGTAATCAACCACAACTAAGAAATCTTTGCCTTCCCATGTAAATATATCTGTGGCAACATTTTGCCATGGCCTGTCTGGTATTGGCATTGATATCATATGTTCTCTAACATTCTCGGACCTATGCTCCAGACAAATAGAATACTTTAGGACAAGTTGCTGTCATTGAATATATTAGGCCAAAAGAGTATTTCTTTAGCTCTCCGAGGATATTTTTCAATACATAAATAGGCACTGTGAATGTTATTTCTTTCCTAAACTTCTAAACTTTAGGAACAAAAATCGTTGACCCTTTGAGAATTATGTCATCTAAAACTGACATCTTATTTCTAAAATTCCAAAAATTCAGAAACCTGTGCCAGATTCAAGACAACCTTTACTATTTTCAGGCCATCCTTCAAGAACTGTTGTTTCAATGTACGTGCCTGTTGGTCAGATTCCGTGCCCTTCCTCATGAGTGTCATTTTCTCATCACTGATGGGAAAGTCTGACATGACGACATGAACATGTACATCTATATATGTACAGAGGCTAAATTTTGTATCTTGTTATTATTTTCTGGAGAAAGTGTCTGCAATGGAAATGTCACGACCACTTATATGACTAACCTTGAGGTCGTACAATTGTAGCAGCAAACGTTGCAAACGTTAGGATGCACTATGTAAACCTTTTTTTGAATATTGATTCAAGTGGGTTGTGCTTACTTTGGAAATATATATATATATACAGATGGAAACGTTTGCATCCAAAAACAACTGCATAGAGCTCCTTCTCTATTTGTGGCTTGTGGTCACTTTGGACTTTGATAAATTTTTATGCCCCCGAAAGGAGGTATATAGTTTTTGAACTGTCCGTCTGTCAGTCCGTCAGTCTGTCCGTCCGTCCGTCCGTCCGAAAACTTTAACATTGGCAATTACTTTCTTATTAGTTAGTGGATTTACTTCATACTTGGACACAACACCCCTTTGGACAAGACCTTTCCACTGACCTATATTAATTAGACCTTGACCCCTGAATGACCTTTTCCTTGAAGATCCAATTGTCCAAAAACTTTAACATTGGCAATAACTTCTTTATTAGTGAGTGGATATACTTCATTCTTGGAAACAACACCCCTTTGGACAAGGCCTTCCCACTGACCTGTATTTGTTTGACCTTGACCCCTGAATGACCTTTACCTTGAAGATCCAATTGTCCAAAAACTTTAACATTGCCCATAACTTCCTTATTAGTAAGTGGAATTACTTCATACTTGACCCCCGAATGACTGGTTCTCAGCTCAAAGGTCAAAGCACCACATTCGGGGGCATTGTCATCTTACAGTGACAGTTCTTGTTCATACAAGAGCTTCTTCTCTATTTGTGCATAATTTCTTTCACTTGGGGTTACTTAGGGGCAAAATATACCGATCTCTTATCTTGGAGAAGAAGAGCTTCCAAACCATTTTTCGAGGCATCATCTTGGAGAGTTACCTCTTTGTTTGGATAAAATGTGTCAAGACTGAGCCAGGGATCTGAGTGATAACCTCGTTTATTTTCTGGAAATCACTTATTTATGCTCATCCCAAGAAAATTCTGTATCTTTAGTTAACAAAGCTGTAAGCGGTCTTGTCAATTCTGCAAGGTTTGGAGCAAATATTGCAGATAGTTGACTATCTCTAGCACTGTTTCTAGTTTAGATTTTGACGTAGTAATAGGCATATCCTTTATTGCTTTAACCTTATCAGGAACCATTTTGAGGCCATTTGCAGTCAATAAATGACCAAAAATGGTTTCTCAGACTTCCTACATCCATTTTTATCTAGTTTTAAACTTATGCCCTTTTCTTGACATGTTTTCATTAGTCTATCAAGATTCTGATCATGGTCAGACCTTTTTTGTCCAAAGACAACAATATCATTAAGCATAGTCTTAATCCCTGGAAGAATCTCTAAACATTCACCCATTTTTTGTTGGAATAAATCTTGGCGTCACAATAAACCAAAATGGAAATCTAGGAAACCCATCTTTCAAATGAAGAATTGAATGTGGTCAAGAAGGATGATTTTTCAGACGGTCTCATTGACCAGTATCCGCTTCTGGCATCAAAATAGTAGTTAGATCAGGTAGGATTTCATCTAAGAATTTTGAAGGATAAAGGAGTCTTTTGATATGTTGGTTCAGATGTCTTGGATCGAGACGTATTCTTACTGATCCGTTTCCTTTTTTCCACGGTCACTAAACCATTAACCGATTCTGTAGGTTCTGACACTTTTGCTATGGAATTCATGTCTAACATGCTCTACAGTTCTACCTTCAGTTTACCTTGTACTCCTACAGGTACTCTCCTTTGAGGGTTTATTACATGGGTAGCAGCAGGTTTCAAGAGAATATCACATACCTCAGGAAGTTGACATATTCCTTGAAATATGTCCGGATACCTTGACAAAATATCTTCTCTTCACAATGGTAAGTCAAGATTATCAACAGATATTTTAAGAAGATTCAAGGCCGTGCAAGTTTTCAAACCCAAATTTAGACTCAAATTAGGATTCACATTGAAATATTCTTCATGTGTTAACTTACCATAAAGCATAACTTCAAGGTTAGCTTTGCCAGCTACTTGGAGGCATACCCACCATTTGCTGTAAGGGTTCTATCATTAGGTCTGATATGATCATGAATACCTAATAATTTTCAAACTGACCATGGAACTATGTTGAGCTGGGAGCCTGTATCAAGCTTAAATCGAACATTTGTAGCACTCGGGCCAAATGCTTTAGTACAAAATGCTTTATTTTGTGTTTGGTTGTAGGTTGTTGTATCAACAATGAGGGCCTTTTCAAGATCTTGAAGTAAGCCACTTACTTAACTCAAATATTCCTTTTTGATTGGGCTCTACAAACATTTCAAAATGATTTGTTTTTTTTATTACAAAACAAACACATTCGTGCTTGTGCAGGGCACGTTTTTTTCCTGTGAATGTTTCTGTCTACATTTTCCACATTTATTTATTGACTTTTTCCATTCATTGTTACCTAGCCGTTGTGTAGCTGATCCAGTGGTCAACGGTAGTCTGCGATTCGATGATGTTTTGTGAGATTTCTGCGCTGGGCTTTTATAATTTGACTTGTACTTTACTGCATTAAGTTTTGTTTCAGCAGAATTTTGCATCAGCCTGCAGAGCGTTTGTTTGAATTCAACTGTTCTAGTAATGTCCGAAGTTTTTTGTAAAGTTAAAATTGAACCTTAGTTGATCAATTTCTCTCTTATTTTTTTGTGACTATCTGATCTCGGATAATGTCGTCATGCATATCAGCACTGTATCCACAAACCCTGATAAGATATTTTATCTGTGACATACTGCTTAAATGTCTTTCCCTCTTGCTGTGGTCTCGATCTTAATCTATATCTTGCATAGATGGTGTTTTATTTAGGACCACAATCTTCCTTAAATTTATGGTAGTGTACATCCAGAGATTACTTATAATCTTCAGACAATCTCCAAAAGGAATAGATATGTCTCCTATTAGTCTCATTATTTTGGCTCTGAAAGTTAACCGATTTTATAGGTTAATTTTATATTCGTTCACGTTCTACATCTCACTTTGATCTGCAGCTGATCAAGCGGATTCGCCCAATCGTATGCGGTTGGGCACATATTATCGCTCGTTTGTCCCATATTTTGCAGAGTTTACAACAACAAAAATGACAATATGATAACTTTATTCATACTAGTCTCTTTCATCTATGAAAAACACACAGATAGTGTAAGTATAAACCGAAACACTTGTTTTGTATCTGTTTATCCGCCATTTCATTTAAATTCTGGTAATAGGAATTCATCGGTAATTAAGGCAGTGATGTTATTGTTACCCCGAAGCGTTGTTTCTGCGAGATTTCCGCTCGGATATATGCAGTTTAAAATAGGGCTTAAAGGTTGAAGAACTACAAAATATCAAATATATAAAAGCAGCTCAACACTTAAGGATAATATATAAGGCTAGTCTCCCATGGTCTCCTTCCTATAGCATGAGATGGTTGCACTTTTCGGTCTCTTCCTTCGCTTTTAGTGGTTCACCGAACGTGAACTGTGCAAGAGTTTTGAATGTTTTGAAGGCACTTGGAATATCCTTTGAATCCCAGTCCATTTTGTGAGTTTGAATATTAACGTGAAAACCCATCTTTGGAATAGCAACTAATTATAGACAATTCTTCGCATGAAATGAACAAAGTCAAATTATTCCACAGAATTTTTTTTTATCTGGTCAATGAGCGCGTTCTGACACCATGTTATGTTCTCTTGTTGTAAAAGGATAAATGGAATCATGAGATCTAACATAATTCTGCTAGTAGGAATAAAGAGACATGTAGTTTATATAATGTAGTAACAATAATTCAGTGTCATATTATACAAGTGAAATGCTAGAATTGTATCCCTTAACAAATACTGTGACGCCTTAAAATCGTAAAACGATAAGCAAACAGGGAACAAATGAACACCTTAAGGTTTCAAAACTTCAAGTTTAATTAAATGTACCTTATTATTTGTAAATATTTACTCTTAATTTGTGATTCATCATTGCATTTGGAGACTACGATATATAGTGTATATATTTCAATATCAATGCAGCCGTCTCAGTTACCTTTTTAACTTCACAAAACATACCTGTATTGTGATTTTATTTAATACAAGTCTTTGAATATTTTTCGAAATTCAAACAACACAAAAGACTGATTAAAGCGGTTATTGATTTCTACTTGTATGCTAACGGCTTAGAGCAGTTACTGACGAGGGTATTCAAATTATTTATTCATAACAGTTGTCCATTATTAAATTCGTTCAAAGAATATTTCATAATTCCTTAATAGGAAGTAATAGACCAAAAGCAAATTGCGAAATATGAAACTTAAATCTATTCTTCAAATTCGTAGTAGTTTGTAATTTTGTATAAACCATAAAATCACAAAACACAGTCTCGTGTTTATATGAGAAACAGCTACTGAAATTATTATTATTCCCGATGTTGAAATAATAAAACCGCTTTTCAAATAGCTGTTTTAAGAGAAGTGAAACAGTGCTAAGTACGGGGGCGAATTGTAATACTTTTCTTCCTGTTATTGAACGTGTTTGTTTAAAAATGTTCAATTTATAGCCCATGATTTGACGTGGCAATACAACTAATCTTGGAAGCATGTCAAAAATAAGGAACGATTATCGGTTGCATCATCAGGAACTAACAAGAGTTTTATTAAATAGGCATATATCTTGTAATTTCAAACCACACAGACAAAACACTTGATGAAATTGCGTTGAACAAAGTAGGAAAAAGCTTATCAGGAAACAGCAGTAAAATACCTACACCTCCCTACACAGTCGAAAAGCATAGGAAAAGATGGCATAAATGCATCAATAAATCCATTAAAAAAGAACATCATAAACAAGTAATGAAAATGAAAACCCGGAACGGTCAGTGGCAAAAAAATTGTCACTGGGGTTTAAACCAGATTCTAGAGTGCACACTTGCCCCAGCCGGTAATCAAAAGAAAAAACAAGAACAAGTCGTATTAGTGAATAACTTCCAACCCACCCATCAACTCGACAATCTTGCACGCAAAAGCACACACACATTTAAAAAAAAGCTAAAGGCATTGTAGAGATAAAAAGGTAGGTACTTTATGTGCATTTGGAGTAAAATCAACAAGAAACATCGCACTGCGACGAAACCAGGTTTTCAACATTACTGTTTCACAAAAGCTTTGTCATCAAGTGCCATGGTGCATATTGTGAGCATTTTTTTTTAAATTGAAATGTTTTTGGTGGAATTATGGCCTTTTTAATTTTTACATGCATAATAAATTGATGAACATTAATTTGTATCTTTCATAGTTCTACAGATCTGAAATGCTAATTATATGCACATTATTGCAAACAACGGACTTAGGAACAAATTAATTTTATTCATAGTACTAATCTATTCATTCGATTATAATTTAATATTATTATGTTGCTTGGTCATTTTGTTTGCTTTTCACATTTCGCTGCTTATCATTTAATATATACATTTATCATTGCTCTATGATGGGGAGTGCCTTCGACCGACACCCACATACTGAAAAAAGGAGATAAAAAAATCAAAATATTTTTTTAAATAGGGTATAAAAGTTACTTATTTCTTGTTATAACCTTAATCCAAGACTGAAATCCAGGTCATCTTATGGTCACTCCAGTATGTTTCTAATACACCTGTCTTGTAGCCGGTTTCTGTGGTGTAAATGTGATCAAGTGCTGAATGAAAATCTGTGGTCTCCATGCATAGAGCTGGTACAGCATTAGTTTCAGGCATTTCGAGAGTTGAAGCTGGTCATTGTTCATCTCACCAACAATGACTAATGGCACATTCCGCTGATGTAGTTTTTCGACAGCTGTACGTATTTTGTTGATATTTCCAGGTGGATTACAGTAGATAGAGATGACTTCATAGAGTTTATTGCACTTACAAAGCACCACGCCTGTACCTTCTATTCCCAGTTCTTTTGTGTGAGTACTGGACAGAATTGCTAGTCCTCGTTTCACATAGATAAATGTCCCAGAATGTAGTCTATTTTTGTTATCGTCAGTGTACAGACAAACTGGATCGAGAAAGTCTTCCATTGCATAGTGTTCCTTAGAGTCAGTTTTTTTGCCCATGTTTCTTGCACAACTATAACATCAGTATTCACAAGTCTTTCATCTTTTCGATAGTGTTCTTATGAAGCGATCTTGCATTTTGGCATATTATTGTGAGTTCTGACACAGAAATAAATGTTGTTTTCAATACCAATTCTTTGTTAGTGCGTAGTCTTGCCATTTCCTGCTCCACTAAAGGATCGATTGTAATTTTGCTGGCATCAAAATCTAGTCCTTTCAGAGATCGGACTCTACTCAGAGCAACATACACCATATATTTTCCTACTCTGCCCTTGAACGACACGGCAATTTTATTTAGTGTAGATCCCTGTAATTTGTGAATTGTCATAGCTTCAGCTGCCTTTAATGGAAACTGCTTTCGGACAACTTTCATCTTATCTGTTTCCCCTACTTGAAATTGTTTCTCAACCTTTAATATTGGAGTCAAAAATTTGTTAACTAGCCATGTACAAATGTGCATTTTCAGTCCGTGTTTCGGCACCAATATCTGACTCCTGGAACATAACCCATACTACAGATGGATTGCTGTTAAAACATTGAATCAGCATTATCCTACAGTCAGCGCCATTGGTGAGCCCATCACTAGTTTTGAGATTGTGAGACACAATGTTGTTCCCTGATTCTTTTAGCAATAGTTCATATGGTAAACTCTGAGTTTTGTGTGGCTCAAGATCTCTAGCAATTGACAGCACAGCCTTTTTGCTACTTGCTGGAAAAATTCCTACAGCATAATCAAGAGCTACAGATTTTTTCCAGTTTTCATTAATAGTGCCTTTCTGTTGTGCTCATCTACCAGAGCATTAGAGCTTAACAAGTGAATGTGTTCACTCCTATTCTCAGTATCATTCAGTTTTGCTATTAACATGTCCATGTCTTGCTTTGTTTGTTTTCCTTCCCTTATCCGGTTTAAACACTCGGAAAACAAGGCATGATCCTTTTGTATCATTATTGTTGGTAACTCATATATTTCTTGCCACAGGTTAATATTTATTAGACCATACTGATGATCACTATTTTTCAAAGATCCAGGAGACTCGTACAGGTCTTAGCTGGTACAGGTACCCAACTGCAATCACTGATACGCCACCAAAAGGTAAAGGAGAATCAAATATCTGCTGGAGTCGGCAGCAAACAAAATTGAAGATTTTACACCAACCATGGATACTCAGCGTTGTAGATAAGCTGCGTATCGGCGTAATTTACGCTTCAAACATTACGAGATACGCTCCAAGTATCATATCTGTGCGAACATTTGAAGCAGATCCTTTAGAACTCACGCAAACTACGAAAATTTTTAGCGTAAAATTCATAACAAAAACAGGAATAGCTGATCTTAACTTGCACTAAATAAACTGACTGGTTATCGTAAAATTTAGAGCTAATTTTGCACGCCGGAGTCAATAAACTGTAAGACACATAATCTGTGTCGTCTAGAAGCATCGTAAATTTTTAAAAATGAATTTAAAGAGACAGTCAAGCGCTTTTATGTTCAATAGCGTACGTTCATGATTTTCTGTGATAATGTCGAACTCGAAGCCAATACAAAGCAAAATTGACAGTTTCTTTACGTTAAAAGCCGGTTCAAGTAAAAGTGTAGTGACCCCAATAATTGAAGAATTAATTAGCGGAGTTTTTAAAACAAAAAGAGCACACGTAAAGGTAAATGAGGCCACTGTACAGAGTTGGAAAACGAGTTATCAATGGCTAATCTTACTAGAGAACAACAAGGAAGTACGTTTGAAATGTGCAGTATGTGAAAAATATCATGCAGATAATATCTGGGCCACAGAAGGGGCGGTGAACATTCAGAAGTCAGCCATTGACAGGTAAATTATATGATTTCAATCTTTATGAAACAGTTTATTTTCACTTGTATGTAACAGGAGTCAAGGTTTAGTTGCTGTAGACTACAGTCTTTATTTTAAAAAGATATATCAACATTCTGCTAGAGTTTTTATTTCTTTACCAAAATCTGTCAATAGGCTTAATTTAACTTAAGCATTTTCAAAATAAACTTAAAAGTACTAGAAAATAAATTAAAAAAAATTTAAATGTAAATTTGTACTCAAGCCAAAATTTAAAGCCCTCCCAGTAAAATTTAAATGAAAAATCAAACAAACAATTGCATTTAATCCTAACAATAACTTATGTCACAACATAATTATCTGTAGCTTTCAAATATTTCATTTTGTGTGACCTACATTATATATATTGTTGTTTTAACAGGACTGTTCCAGCAAAGATCACCTGTCATGTCAGAAGAAAGATGTCGCATCAGCATGTGTATTTTCGGAAAGTGATGAAGATAGTGACCCGGGTGACACTGACGAATACGATATGGCTCTATTTCGCACAATCTACAAATTGTTGAAAACTGAAATACCACTCAACAAATTAGATGCTATTTTAGAGCTACAGAGGCTAAATGGTGTTGAAATGCCTTATCAGAACTTGAGCAGAACCACACTGTCAGAAATTCAAGATATTATTGCAGAACATTACAAAAAAGATCTTATTACTGAAATTAATGCATCTAACTACTATGCTATACTTCTTGATGAAAGCACAGATATAACTGTAAGAAAAAGGTTATCAATATGTGTTCGTTACATGAAGCATGGCCAAGCAATTACTTCTTTTCTGGCAAGTGCTGAAATCCCTGATGGTTGTTCATATACTATTGTTGAATCAGTTCATAAAACCATCACACCTTTAGGTTTAGATCTTACAAAATGTGTGTCCTTGGCTACAGATGGAGCCAGTGTGATGTTAGGAAAGAAAATAGGAGGTGGAGTTCAGCTGAAATCCAAATTTTGTCCCTTCATTACTTAAACACACTGTATTGCACATTAACTTAATCTAGCTATAACCGATGCTATCAAAAAGAATGAAACCTTAAAAAAGTTCAAAGAAATCTTTCAAACTTTATATAACTTTATGTCTGCATCAACATTAAGGATCAATACTCTTAAGGCAATGCAAGATTTGCTGAATGAACCAGAGATCACTATTAAGGAGCCACACTCCATTCGTTGGCTTAGACTGAAAAAGTCTGTTGAAAATTTGTACGATTGTTTTGGGTCATTACTTGTTACTCTCTCAAAAGCAAGATAAAATCCTACTGCCAAAGGGCTGGTCAAGTATTTTTCTACTTACAAAACTGCTCTGCTTGTTGGACTTATGATGGACATACATACTGAATTAGGGGTATTATCCTGCAATCTTCAGCAACAGAATCTTTTATTCTCTGATGTGTATCCCTTAATTCAAGGTACTGTTGGAAGGTTAGACTACATTAAAGCCAATGATGGCAACGGATTTGAGACATGAGAGAGAGTATTGACTTTTATGGTGAGTCACAGCCCTCATTTAAGGGAGAAACTTTGAAAAAATATAAGAAAGAAACCTCTGATAGTGATTTGAAACTCTACAGTGTACCTACATTCAGGGGCGTAGCCAGGGCTTTTGAAGGTGTACGCAGAATCCTAGGGGGGTCCGGGGGCATGCTCCCCCGGAATTTTTTTTCTGTAGATCGTCTCAGGAGCGTTTTGGCGGGTTTTTGGCTTAAAATAAGTCATATTTTTTCACCCATTTTACTCGATTTTCTGGACCAATGTGTACGCAGCTGCGTATTCTGCGTACTGGTAGCTACGCGCCTGCCTACATTGATAACTTGATAGACAATATTAAGAAAAGGATAAGAAAAATTGAGTAAAGAAAAAGGTTCTAACTACATAATAATAAAATAATTCCAGAGAATATTCTTAAATATTTTGTATGTTTACCATGTTTACACATCACAAAAAAACTCAATACTTTAATTTACTGATTATTCCAGGGCTGCCCTGAAGTTAGTTCTGGCTTCCAAAACTTTATAAGCCGCTTTTTTAACATTTTGTTCATTTACATGATGCGGCATTAAAGTTTTGGATCAGACCCGTTGCGAAACCTAACCAGAATAACACACATACTTTTATCGTCGTTTTACCTCGCAAATACCCTTTTCACAATTTAATCTTGTGCATTATTCGATAAAACAATGAGTTCAATATCATTTCATACCATTTAAACTATTAAAAATATTAATAAATACAATTAAATTGCTTGTTTCGCAGAGAAATATCAGTTTCTCCGACTTACTGTCAGAAGCTTCGCGAGATCTCGTATGACGTAACCGCACGAACCGCTTAGAAAACAAACATGACTATCTATTTTTAGACTAAATCGTAAACGAACTGCTTGACAGCACCTGTTTGTAGAAGTAATGAAACTATACATGTATAAAATTGACAAGTGACAAGTGTCACAGAAAGAATTGGGTCTATATTATGACACTCTTTCAATGATTATTCTCTTGGATACTTGTAAACAAATGTTGCGGAGTTAAAAGCACATGGCATCGTTTTCTTAACCGTCCGCGCTGATGAACCCGTGGAGGTCATTCTCGTGATCACGTGGTCAAACATTTTGGCAAGATGGCGGCGGTGTACTGAATTTTAAGGCATATCGGAAACTTTAAGGCATTTTGTGTTCGAAATTAGTTTTTTATGTGTTAATATTGGGCTTAGTAAAAATATATATATAATTCTATCAGGATATGGTTCACTTTACTCAATGGCATGCTTGATGAATTGATGCGAACGTGTCAGATTCCTGGCACGATTATTGGTAGACTTTCCCTACGGCGTTGATTTCGGCGTACACGTCCTGTAACAGTATATAAATCGTGTACGCTGAAGACCTTAAGCTACCCTGAAGTATGAGTCTTTGGAAGCCCTGCTGACCGTCTCACTTCTTGTTCCACCCGTAGCTCAGTACAAACCTGCCCATTGTGTCCAGGAATGGCTCAAGAGGAAGAACAGAAGGAAGAAAAGGCTCATGGAACCATACAAGCCAAGAACAGTTAAAAAGGTAAAGACTGTATCTTGATGATTATTGATGGACTTGTATCCCGCTTGTATGTAAAAGAAACCCTAAAATAGAAGAATCAACACAGATACACTCTGACATTATTTCCCCATTTACCCTCAAGCAATGCATTATTTGACCATTTACCCCCATGCTTTGAAAAGTGGGGGTATTTACTCACATGTGTAAAATATTATCTACAACGCTGGATATTTCATCTATAATGAAGATTTTCAACTTGTTAAATCTACACCTAAAAGTATTCAGTGAGCTATGGTCCAGTGGTATGTATGTCGCAAGACTTTGGTTACATGGTATACCAAATAAACTATGAAGTGTATTTCCACGTACATTCTGAAAACTGCTACAAGTAAACATTTATTATGCATTTATTTATAATTTTACCATAGCAAATCAAGCCGGAGC